>DWNE01005959.1:0-13488 GCA_018249875.1 Cecropterus toxeus | reverse complement strand
GCTACTCGAAATATAACATAATTTAGTAGTGTAGTGATAATGTAATAAGTATCGTTACTAACAGCAAACTAAGAAAACGGACTGCTTAAATCATTTTTTTCAGAACCTATACTAATATTATAAAGCAGTAGTTTGTTTGGTTGAACGCGTTAATCTCAGAAACTACTGGTTCGAATTGAAAAATTCTTTTTGTGTTGAATAGCACATTTATTCAGGAAGGCCATAGGCTATATGAGTCTATCAGCGCAAAAGTGGTGTAAGCCACAATGTTTTATGATTGCAGTTTTAGTGTAAAATACAAAATATATAATAAATAATTCATTAATTACTCCTAAATGCATTGTCCCCAACAATGCATTTAGGAGTAGTAAATGAATGTTATCAGGATGTAACCAACAATGCACTGGTCCCTGGCGACGACTCAAGAACAAATTGTAGTATAAATAGTAAAAAGTAAATAGGATAAAGCGTCATTATTATAATTTTTAACTTAACGTGGATACAATTACGAGAACAATTAGAAAATATGTAGACATTGCACTACTGGATAGTATCGTTAAAACGTACAGCTGTAGCAGCTTAACTTCGCTTAAGATGCCTTAAATGCGCTTCAAGAAACGAAATACTTACATGCTTTTAAAGCCAACCCAGAGGATTTCAGCTTTCGACAAGTTTTAACGTGGTTCACAAAACCTTCTTTAATCCGTAAATCCCTTGAAATGTTACCAGGATAACAATTTCAATTGAATAAGTAAGAAATATAGTGGGTTTTCACGTATTTTCTGTTTAGTTCAAAGTTTTGAATTTATAGTTCTGATCATATTTTATTTCAAAAGGTAGAACGAATATGACCTCCACATTCATTTGGAGGAGATCTTCGGTTTTCCCTATTACAGCGTAAAGGTGTGGTTGCCGGTTCAGACAATAAAAACAATCTACAATCCACCTGATGGTAAGTTATCACTTCCCATGATGCCATGCCTATGGACATCTATAAGAAACTTCATATAGAACAAGTTTTCTATCTTATTTTAATCACAGATGCGTTGCTGCTCCCAATGACTAAAATTTTCGCGTCATATCAAAAATGTCGGCTTTATAGCAAGTAGGTAAATATAGGTAAATATAGTATAAGTTATGTTTTGGTCTAAAGGGTTTGGAAGGTGTTAACATGAAATTTCTAATTGTTATTTGAATTGTAATATAATGTTTAGGGTTGCACCTAAATTCAATCATTGTTTTGATAAGCAATAGCTGTATGATTTTGTTATCCTAGTAGCTAATAAAAGACAATCAGTGAGACCATTCTCACCAAGTTACAAGAGGTTTTCGTTCATTTTTTTATAAGAATGGAGTAACAAACGAGGTAATTGATAGCTGCCTCCCATAGACATCTGTAAGTAACTTTATATTGAATAGGGGTTCTATAAAGTCGATCACAGATGCGTTGCTACTTACGAGAACTAAGATGGTCGCCTCATATGTAAGTGAGCCGGCAACCATACCCTTCCACAGTAACACAAGAACTGCTTCACGCTAGAAATAGGTGCATACTAAATATACTAACTTTGCTGTACCTCGGGATGGATAAACCTACTAATTAAGAGAGTATTATTTTCTGGATATAGAACATTAAATAAATCATCTTCTTCCGTTTCTGTCATAAATTTCAGGGCTATTTTGTGTAACCTTGACACACTATAATTAGGATTGTAGTTCCATAAAACTGAATTAGATAGAATTTTAATAAATATTTTTTCATATAAAAAATGTGCAGCTTTTCATTTGTAATTCATTTTCTTACACAAAATAACCTCACCACTTACAAAACCCGTATCAAAATTCACCAAGTTCACATACTTTCAAATCCGCTGAAACAGAAGTAATTAGCAACATACATCGAACGGGAAGTTAATAAAAACGCAATTCGTGCCGAGGTTAGTGCCTCTCGAATACCAATCCCGATCTCGATATCGGATACATGTGGCCTATAATTTTATTACTGGCGCTCCGCATCCATCTTGCCTCCTGGGATATTATGCTGAGCGTAATTTATTTGAGCGTCTTACGTTACCTTCATGAGGGCTAATGTTCATGAATTATGGAATGAAGCCGTTTCGGGCTCAACCTTCCTTAACTTGGAGTGCAGTCGTGTTGCATAATGTATTGGCGCTGGAGATTGCAGGAGTTATTTATTTTAAGGGCCGTTTTGTGATGGAGAAAGGGGTCACGCATTTGGTGATGGCTCGCGTCACGAAGCAGTTGTCACCACACTGTTCTGACACGCAATGGGTTCCGTCGATCCCCAGCCAGGCCTGGATCTTTAAAATCTCTAAAAGATACATATATATTTTTGCTATGTGTTTGGGTGTTTATGTATTCGTTTTTATGTGCGTCCATGGCACAAACTATAAAAAAGAAAATCGTCTGGAGCTTTTTTTTATAAACATGAAGTAGCAAACAAGCAAGCAGCCCACCTGACGGTAAGTGGTTACTGCCGCATAGTGGACATTTGTAAGCAACTTCATATAGAACAAGGGTTCTATATGAAGTCGACTACAGATGCGTTGCTACTCCCGAGGACTAAGATGGTCGCCTCATATAAAAGTGCGTCGGCAACCACACCCTTCCACTGTAACACAAGAACTGCTTCATGCTCGAAATAGGAGCTCTTTTCATTGCACCCCTTAAATTTAATTTACTTCGTTGTTGATATCTAAAAAAATTACGTTGGTATATCTCATACGGATGCGACATGCACAGTTTTGTTTTAGAGCATAAATAGTAAAGGTACCCAATGTTCCGACAAAGGGAATACATAAGAAACTGTTGAATTTAAGACTACTTTAACTTTCCCTAAGTTTAGTCCTTTCGACTTAGTTTATCCTTTCCGTTGCCCGGAACTAAGAGGAACCTATAGGGTTCATCGTAAAAAAAACAATATTTTTAACACCCTATTCAATTCATACTGAGATTAGTTTAGGTAATTGGCTTTCCCAATATACTTGAATGTCAAGGTGAGCGCCATTTCCAAATAACCCTTGAGAACATCCTTGGGAACTGGAATGATTTTGAAAGTTCTTCAAAGTTACGTGGAGAGAGAGAGAAATGATTACGATATCGATATGTGTAGAAAAGTAAGATTCTTAAACATTCTTACATCGAAAATAAAAAGAAAATTGAGATTATTATTTTTGGCAATAATAAAGTAGAAATCTGTCATTAATTTGCTCAATCTTTGCTAAGTTCATTTGTATATTCTTTTCTCGTTTGTATACTCTTGAATATTGCTCCTCTGATGGTTCAATTTTCTTTTGTATATGTTGATTTATGAACGAGACTGCATATCAGAAAGGGCTCACAATAATAAACAGACAAGATGGTCATGGAGAAATTTCCTGTAAGATTAATGGGTATGCGTAAAATACCCTTTGTTATTTTACATCCTTTTCTTGTAAAATACAGTGAAATAAAATGATATGTCCTTATTTTTGTAAGCCTACGGGAGCTGCGTTTTTTAATTCCCTATCTATTGATATGCGATGCGAACTCAAAATGGCCATTTTTTTTACTTACACGGTATTAGAACTTAAGCCTTAGATACTTATCACCAGGTGGGCCACTTGCTTATTAACTAATGATATAGTCATATCAATATAACATTTTTAATATCATTGAATTATTTTTTCATTAGTCACACTTTATTACCCCTTTAGATAGACGTCAACATTTTTTATAATAACCGTAAAATAGTTTGAATGAAAGTTCTTATGTATAGCATCAGAGCTTATAAAGCTGACAACAATGCGTTCAGTAATGTGAGTGGCAGCTTTTGTGTTCAGGAACCACGCTCAATAGACTCATAGGAATTTGTTAGAAGACGGTGCTTTATAGAAAATAGCTTTTTAGGTTACTGGTAACTGGTTAGTGTGGCTTTTTGCTAGTCTCTAACAACGCCTTTGTGTGAAATTATTATATCTGTTTTAGAGCTGTGGAAGAAAGTGAATTTTAATTGATCTCTTTGTTGTACAAATAAAAGGTCAAGTTATATTAATGTAATTATAGAGATTTTTATTGAGGACATCGATATAATATTGTATATAACGTATAACAGGTAAAGATATCAAAAATTTCAATACATCTTTACTAAAAGGTTACCGCGTTGACAAATAGCGTGTAGTTTATATGTATAGTATATAAATAAAATTAACAATTTACAGTGCCGGCCGGATGTCACGCCATGCAAACATCAACCATGTCATCCGTCGGGCTCTTGTCACCATCAACGTACCGGCTACCCTTACCTTACCTACTTATACCTTGGCACCGTCCCATGTACAAGCGACTTTGATGCGTGCTGGAGCGGCGGCCGAATCTGCAGAGGCTGCGAAGCGGTGCAAATATGCAGCCATATCTCGGGACTACATGTTTGTGCCTTTTGCAGTCTAGACGATGTGACCGTAGGGGCCAGACGCGAAACATTTTTATAATTGTCTTCACGCCTGATTAACGCCTCTGGTGACCCAAGAGCTGGAGCTTACCTCGGCCAACAAATAAGTTTCACCATTTCCACGGAGCAGCGATTTGGTCCATTTATTTCATCTATAGTTTTTTAATTTTAATTATAATTTTATTTTAAAATTAAATTGTATTATATTAACAATTAGTGATTAAAATCCAAATAAGTATTGGTAAAGATATCCCAGTGATATTAGCCTCAATCCTAATTCATTAATTGGTGTTGTAAATTTTTCAATTGATATATCACTATATATCATATATTTATTTTATTGAAGCATAGAGAGGCATTTGAATATTGCCAGTTAGGTTGGACATTGAAGCAATTTATTTCTAGATTAATATAGAAACGGCACATTGAGCTATGAAACAAAATCAAATTAAAAATGTCTTACTCAAAGTAGATCCTATACATATTTCTTTTGAACGTCAATAATCTACTACCACTTCCTCGGCACAAACTGGATTTTAAAAAAATCCATTGAGTTTCTTGCGGGTCTTCTTAGTTGAGGTGGTGTTTCAATCGGGTGGTAGTGTCAAAAATCGGTCAAGTGCGAGTCGGACTCGCGCACAAAGGAATACGCACCATTATCTACAATATTGAGCAAAAAACACGTTTATTGTATGGAGACCCACCTTAATATATATATATATATTTATTTTTTAGTATTTGTTGTTATAGCGGCAACGGAAATACATAATTTGTGAGAATTTTAGTTTTCTAGCTATCACGGTTTATGAGATACAGCCTGGAGACAGATAGACAGACGGACAGACAGCGGAGTCTTAGTAATAGGGTCCCGTTTTACCCTTTGGGTACGGAACCCTAACAGAAAGTACAGAAATATCTTGTATATTTATTTATTTACGCACATAAGAGGTTATCCTTCTTTGTTGTAATAAAACAAAAACTAACATCGTTAAAACATTAAAACAAAAACCCGACTGCTTAAAACGAAATTCTTGTTCATAGTCATGTATTTGGTCTATTTACTAGCTTTCATTTGATACCCATATTGTCGTAATAATAAAAAATTCGACCCCCCCCCTCCTTTTTCTTCTATTTTCAAGGGCCATATTTTTAAATAATGTAGCCTATGTCAAACTGAGACGTTCTAATGATATGTCATACGTCACAATCCGTCAAGCTGTTTGAGCCATAGCGAGTGCCAGAGAAATGGACATACACACAAACAAACATACGTACATACATACGCTCGAAAAACATGTACCTCCTTCTGACGCAGTCGGGTAATCACTCCAAAAATTTCATCATAATGTGTCCATCAAATCTATGTTTGTTATAAAATAAACACAGTACATACCAATTTTACATATAAATATTTTAATAAAAAGATTCTAACTATTAAAAACAATTTTATAGAAATAACATCTATAAATAACGCACACATTGTAAAAACTCGCTATCATTTTTTTTCCTAAACGCGTTAAAACAAGTATTCTAACCTTAAAAAATAGCTAATCTCTGGATGCTAGATTAAATTGAAAAGTGTCGGCAGAGCTCCAAATCCCCGTTTCCAATTTTTCTCTTACCCGCTTTTCCGGGGACTTCCGAAACAACGCCAGTGTGAAAAACCGGTGCAATGTCAAATTAGAAGACCGCCTTTCAGGATTTCGTACTGTTTGCTCGTCGGAATCCTTGATTGTAATCTCCATTCGTTATCTTTTTCAAAGCACGAATACGATTTAGCCAACTACATTTTTCTTAGTGCATGTGGTTCATTAGAACACTTTAATTTTCAGTAATTGCCTTTGTATGTAGTTTCGAATCTTTTACCAATGTTATACTAACAAACTCTGATGAATTTCTTCAAAATAACTATTTAGTTAATTTGAAGAAATTCATCAGGTTTACAAAGTTCAAATTAAGAATAAAAGTTTAAATAAATAAAGAATTAAAGAAAAAAGATAAAATGAACAACAAAATAAATATTAATCTATACTTATACAATAAAGCTGGAGAGTTTGTTTGGTTGAATGTGCTTATCTCAGGAATTACTGGATCGAGTTAAAAAAATATTGTTGTGATGTATATTCCATTTATTAGAGAAGTCTATAGGCTATATAACATCACACTATGTTTGTTTGTCTGTTTTTCTTATGTAGTAGCGGGTAAAGCCGTGGGGCATAGAGAGTAATATAATAAAGTAAATAATAATAAAATTAAGGCACTTACAAATTTCCAGTTAAAACATTTTTTCTTACACTACCACCTAATCGTAATGCGACAGCAATTAAAAAGATCTAAAAAAATCAGCGCATCTTTTTAGTCATCTATGTATATGCTCAATTTAGTTTTTTCCTTCGTCATAAATACGGATACTTTAAGTGAAATAAGCGGAAATTTATGAACGAATACGAGCATCTTCAAGAGTCTGGAAGGATGATAAATACGCGCAAAGCTGGTATATTTTCTATTTTTCCTTAACGAAAAATACTGGATATTAATATAAAGCCCCACACATTAGTAATGATTTACAGGTGCTATTTATTATTGGTAAAAAAGGGGTTCAAAGTTCATGGGGTTACAGTTCCAGTTTCCATAGCAGGAGTAAATAAATTAGTAACAGCCTTCAAACAAGTATGTACACGTATTATTAGAATACTTTGATTTACGCCATGACATACATTTGCCTCATATTTATACCTGATCGCGTCTGAAGTTTCATGTATGTATGCCTATTTTTTTGGCACGCTCTTTTTTATCTTTGAGAGGGAAACCTTCAAAAGATACCTGGCCCTATGTGAGCGACGTTGAATTATATGGGATTTTCATTGTTCTAAAAACCCCGCAGTGGCCGTTCTCGGCAAGCAGAGATCCTGAGTTATGTGGGATTTTTACCACACTTAACCCCCTAGTGGCCTTACTCGGCGCTGCAGAGATCCGGAATCCCCAACGGAAAGCTACCGTATTCCTCGTAGCGCGTTGCTCCATGGGGCTTTAAGAAGCGGCTGAGTTCACCACATCGTCTGGTCTTTACTACGTTATGGGACCACACATACGGCGGTATGTGTGGTCGCATAAGGACGGCGGTCCTTCCATAGACGGTTCGATTTACCAATTTTGCCGCCCGCAACGTAATCATTTTAGTCGCTTCTTACTAGGCGGGGATACCGTAGCCTTATTCTAATCCCAAAACTACAGGTACCACTTTGGCACGCTCTTCAGACTTAACAAATTGACGGATTGTAATTTGTCTTGGATTCATCTTATTTGTCAGAGTATTATAAACTATAGGAAAAAGGAGAGCGGGGGCGCGGGGGAAAGGAACAACCTTTCAAAATATTATGTAATAACAATATCGGTATCAAATGAAAACTTGTAATGTCAGGCTACCTTAAAGTCTCCCCCAGATTACCCGATATTATATTGCAAACAAAATATAACATAACAGCAATAATGAATATAATATATAACATAAATTCCGCTACGTCCGACACATTAGCCGTGATTTACTGGGAACATTAATCAAAGGAACCCACGGCTTTTCTAGAATTGGTATATTCATTCAAGTATATTCATAAACAGACTTTTGTTTTCGTTCTTACCAGGTTGTGTCAGAGGGAGGGTAATGTTTTTTGAGCGTATGTTTGTGTTTTCATTGTTTTGGGACATTTCTTAAGGCATTATTATATATGATATATCATGAGAATTGTACCTGTTTGCAGAGTGACATAAGAAATGTAATTTAAAAGAAAATCCTCCCCCTTTTCCTTTCAAAGATAGAAAAGAGGGAGGGGGTATTATCATGACAATATGGATATCTAAAACAAACTAGTAAATACTCTTATGTTACTATTTTGCCAAAAAGTTACAAAAATATTATAGAAACCAAAATATCGTATTTAAGCAGTTGGGTTTTTGTTTTTTAAATTTTAACAATGTTACTCGTCTTTACCATTGTTCCTAGAGTTTTATTCGGGCTGAGGCAGTCTACAACAATATTTGATGGAATTCAAAAGTCCATAGCAACGACCTGACTATACATCTTCTAGATTTATATAGTGAGATATTTTTTATGGAGCTATCAGGTGCGTAGTCATCACGATATTTTACTTCACCTTTGGTGATGTGTCACTTTAAATCCAAAATGGCGGACGCATCAAAATGGCGGACACCTCAAAATGGCGGACGAATATTTTTTAACTACATGGTAAGAACATTAAACGAAAAGGACGGATTTTTTTACTAAAAAGCATGTTTCAAAAAGCTTTCTATAAAACTACTTCATTACCATGCACGTCTACAAAACGAAAAGATGACTAGAGACTCCGTACGAACTGTGGCAATTCTCTGGGAACAAAAACTTTAGGGTCGCGAAAGGGACAGCCACAAACTAGCATCGTTAATCAATCACCCGGCCGAGAGAATACCGCTGTTGCTAGCTGACAGCGGAACTACTGGATTAATACCTTATAAATCTTTGTAGAGTAACTATAATATGATACGTATTTATTCAGTTTATTAATAAATATTGATTCTGTATTAGGAAAACAATACGTTGAAATATTCAAATAAAATACCCAACTGCTTAAAAACTAATATTCCGTTAGTTTTAGTTCATTGTTTTTAATATGCCCCATCGGCAGGCGAGTTCTAGAGTGGAGGAGTAGACGTTTATAAGTTTTATTCAAATGGAATTCATGGGGTTACTGATCCTACTAATCCTAAATACACGATAATGTATTATCGATATAAATTCATGAGACGATCAGTTTGTTTAAGTTTTATTAAATATTAGATTAGATCTAGAAATTCTTAACATGTTGTGCGCAAGCAAAATATTTATGAGGCAATTTTTTTAATTAATTTAATACCTATACCAGGATGTCAAAATATTCCGATTGTTACAAACCTGGCTCACTTATATATGAGGCGTCCGTCTTAGGCCTTCGGAGTAGCAACGTACCTGTGTTCGACTTCAGATAGAATCCCTGTTCTATATGAAGTTGCTTACAGGTGGACTGCATGCTAGTTTGCTATTTCATTCTTATAAAAAAGAAACATTATGTTAAGTAACAATACAATTATCAGTTATTTAATGTACTGTCTGTTTGTGTTTATGTGTGTCTCTCTATGGGTGTGTATGTGTATGTGCGTACGTTAAATACATATGCATTATATTTCCGGCGGTACCAAGTTCTCAGGATGATTAGTTTCAGATTTTTTCCAACCTTACTAAAAGTATTCATAACAGAAATCATTTAAGTGAACAACAACAGAACACGCATAAGAACATTTTTCCTCTATCATTTGTGTAAAGAAAAACTTGCGAAACACAAAGGGGTGTATCACAGACAAATCACATCCATCAATCATTCCAACATTTGTACCTACATTGCTAACTGACGTTTCGTGATCGAACAACTACGTGCGAGCTAGTCATTGTTTATTTCGTGGATATACGTACATTTTGGGTCAGTGGAATTTGTATTGAGGAGGGAGTAGGTACTGTGTTTTAGATAGTAGATTTTTAAGTTTAAACCGAAATCAGACGCATTAGGTAAATGTGGTCTGAAGAGGTAACGACGACATATCAGTGTTGCCAATTTCGTTTTTTTTTCTTCAAAATTTAGGTTTTTTTTCCTATTTAAGAAGATATTCAGGTGTAAACATTTTTGAGAGTATTATTAGGGGGATTAAGATTTGCAATTGAAACCGGATTATTTCATATGGCAATGTTTTATTTGCCATCAAATTGCGTTGACACAGGAAGGTATTTTTTTTGTGGTAGATTTTGCGTAATAATTTTTATCACCTTCAAATGCTAGGCACGAATTTAAGACGTTATCAGTTGATCTTTAGAGATTTTTTTATTTTATTTCTTGTAATGGAAAAAAAATCAGATTGTTAACAACATTTTGTACTTATTCAAAGTATTCCAACGTTGTCCTCGTCTGTGGCCTAACTCAAGTAGGTCTCAGATCCTTACGATCGGACAATCGGACACTTACCATCAGGTAGACGGTATGTTCATTTACTATTTTTATATTATAATAACTTGTTATTACGTCTTGTTACTTAAAACGTTGTAAACGCGCCATAAATGAAGTGATGCATTTCGTAACAAGCACTAACAAAAATTAGACACTTGTTCTACATCAAACACGTATCTCAGAAAGACCTCAATTACCACACAAATTGCGCAACGGCATTTTGAAGTACATGTACGTCAACTACTAGAAGATTGTAATTCGTCATACGAAGCGGTCAAATAACAGTTTCCATTTGCACCCGTGTCACCAATTAGGGAAGACTAAAGCACTATACAGGCAATTTTAGAAAGAAATTTCTTCAGCAACATTGTGGTTGATAACAAACCATATTAATAAATATCATAAATGCAAAAGTTTGTAAGAATGTTTTTTGCTCTTTAGTAAAATCTACTGCTCGTATTTGCTTAAATTTAGCACACAGTTAGTTTATAACCTAGACTTCTTTTTTTATAAATATGAAGTAGCAAACGAGCAGACAGCCCACCTGATGGTAAGTGGTTACTGCCGCCCATGGACATTTGTAAGCAACTTCATATAGAACAGGGGTTCTACATGAAGTCTATCACAGATGCGTTGCTACTCTCGAGGAGTGAGTGTTACAGCAAGTGATGAAAACACGCTTTAAACACACACTTTTTACATTCGTAGTAGGATTTTCTGCTGTGTTCTTATTTAACTCTTATGAGTAATTATACTTAGATGAAAATTCAGGTAATTTTACAAATCTGTATTGAATCGTAGTGGAGTTCCAGGTCCCACGAAAGGTTCAACCAGTATAAACATATAAAGACATCACATAACGCAGACGAAACCACGGCGTAAACATAACGTAGGTATTTTAATATAAGAGTATCAATCGCGGACACGACGCGGTCTCTTTAATTAAAGTCATTCTGCAGGGAAAATTCAATTTCGTACACAAGGACCCACGGATATAGAGAGACTGGATGCGACGTGTTACGCAAGTCGCTCAAGTGCCACAAATAGGGTTACCAACATTATGCTAACGAAAGATAGTATTTTTAGAATAGGCTATAAAAATATAGGACACATACAAATATAGGAAACATATGCAACATATAGATATACTATATGGACTTTGGACAACATGTGACAAAAATATAATTTTAATAAATCTTACTTGTATTTTTTGAAGTGACATGCTTGTTTTACATTTATGTCAAGAGGCGTGCGTAAAATTCGTTGTTGGAACTGATGGATTTATTTGTTTGATTTCGGTGTCAAAAATATAGTATTTTTGCGTTATTTGTTCAATAGTATATAGTATGGAGACCCGAAATATAGTACAACACTATATGTTATAGTACGGTTGACAACCCTAGCCACAACAGTGCCCTTAATACGAGTTAATTGTTACCTTTAAACGATCATTACTTATATTTTCTGCAATCATTACTGCAATGTACATTGCACGTTTTCTTTTTCAGTCAAATGCATCTCATCTACGCTATATAAGTGAGATGGTGTGTGTCTGATCATTCCTGTTCAATTCTCAATCACGCAAGAACCACTGTCCAATTTACATTGTAAGTTTTGCAAGGATTTAGTATTTTGTAGGATGTTACTTATTTACTTGGTTAACTTATAGGCTATACTTTTGATTTCGACAAGCACTATTTAAAGATGGAGACTATTTTCATGTCCCCTAGCGAAGCACTTATATATATATATCGATTGCGGTGGGTGTCGATATGTGTTTTTTTTTAAGTAAAAAAAAGGTCTCGCGAGTTCAATGGTTTTTTATCTTAAAAAAATCCTAACGAGCCTGAAGAAGCTTTCATTTTATAACTTAAATAAATAAACCCGTAATCTGCCTCGCTTATTGCCACGTGTTCTATGTCAAACGTATTTCAAAAATAAATTAATATAAAAACAGTATTTTTCAAAACAAGCTTTGTTTGCGTACTGTACTTCTACAAATTAAGCTCTTTCATTTGATACCCATATTGAATGGGTTGGAAAAAAATATGTATTCTGCCATTTTGTTGCGGCGGCCATTTTAGAATCACAACAATGTTGATTACATATAATTGCATTGTCATCAAATTTCAGCTCAATCGGACACTGAGAAGTGGGTTAAATTTAGCTTGCAAGATTTGGCCCAAACATACATACAAATATTGCAAGTTAAATAAAAGCTTTTAATTAATATAGTAAAAATACAATACTTGTCATAATACAATAACAGTCTTTGTTTTAGCTACGACAGAGCACTTACGCCTACACACAGGTAACCAAAAGGGTATAAAATAATAACGATGGTCACATCTAGGCTTTATAATACAGACCTAATATAATAAATAAGATGTCGCATCCATCCAGCCTATATCCGTAGCGCTAATGGCTGGCGGAATTAGGATACGTGATGCAATTTTTCATTCTGTCACCGAGACGCCTCGAAGGCTTTCATATGAGGTTCCGTATCTAGGATAATGGGATATTCTTTCAGCTCTGTTGTACTGTGGTTTTATTTTAAAATCGTGATAAGAATTTTTCATACATTTATGCCTTAAATTTCACAAAAGGTTGCAATGTTTAGAAACTTTGTACTTATCTTTTTATACTACTTTCTACGTTGGGGTTAGTAATAAATCCAAATTCAGTTATTTAAACTGAAAAATATATATTTCAGCTGTTTAAGTTGATACAGGATGGAATTTATTTTCTTTCTATTTAAGACATTTTCCATTTAAGGATTTAGCTATCCAAGGAGGTCTTAGATAACTATGTATATCTCCCTTACCACGCAATAATAGCAACGCTTACTGCTGTCATTAGCCAGAAATAAGTGTGGTGCTCGTGCGGTGGTCGAACTAAAAAGGATTTTACCACAATAGATAACATCTATACTAACATCTATACTAATATTATAAAGCAGTAGAGTTTATTTGGTTGAACGCGCTAATCTCAGGAACTACTGGTTCGAATTGA
>DWNE01005958.1:0-13488 GCA_018249875.1 Cecropterus toxeus | reverse complement strand
TTTGCATTTTTAATATTCATTTCAAAATGCAAAATATTTTTGATTAGTTTAGCCAACATTATTAGCAGTCCAATTGTTATTAAAAAGAGAAAAGTGTAATAAATAATAATAATAGAATAAGCACTAGATGCACAATCAACCAAATAAATAAAAATATCATTCAATTTGGTTAAAAGGTATTTTATTTTGAAAAAGTATTTTGAATATACCAATTTAGCATTTAAAATACAAAACGCAAAAGTATTTTGAATTTGAAATAGTAAATCTGAAAGTATTTTGCAATTTGTGTTTAAATGCTTATTAAAACCATTTTGTAGATCTCTGTTTCTTAGACAAATACATTCTTTCCTGGCTTCTACTAATATTAATGTCTTACTCTTCGATTGGAAATGAAATAAGGTTGCGATGGTCACATAACATCAGTACATGAATTAATACTACTTTTATTGTTCAAGAAACATACATTGTACATTGGAATGTGATAACAAGTTCATTTGCTATATTTTTTTGTATTATTCATGAGATCAACTTGTATAGTGTTACCAGTTTTCTTTGCGAAGTTTATGTTTGTGCGAATGTTTATGAGAAAGCCATTAGTCAAAACTTTTTATGGTAACATATTTATACATAACTTACTTCTTTCATTGATTGTATATTACTTCTATTTATATTTATATAAATCACGATACTTATTTTATTTCCTCATCAATTAATAAAGTTTACTAAATTTCGTGTGTTTCCTACTTCCCTTTATTTTAATTGCAGGATATAGAATACTATAAAACAACATTAAGAGAAGATATTGAAGCATGGCTGAAACAACTAGAGAAGAATGGAATCACAGATTGGATGATTGTTTTAGTAGAGACTTATGACATCCGGAAAACCAACAAACTGCTACCCAGGACAACGGTCTTGGATAAGATAAAAGGAGATTTTTCAGCGAAGCAAACAGAGGACAGATTTATTTCGGTGATAAATCCAATCAAGTCTGAAGCAAGGAGTGCGGAGTCATGGAGATCTCTAGTGGCAAAAATAAGGCACTTCATTTTAGTTGCTTATAACAAAGCATTGATTAAGTTTGAGGAGCATATGAGAGAGCAGCGGGAGAAGCGAAATGATCCGGAATGGGATTTTTGTACATATTTCATTTTACAGGTAATATTCTTCAAATGTTACATATTTGAAGAATATTTCAATTTATTTTTGACAAGATAAAGACTTAAATATTACCCGAAATCTGTATTATATCTAAATCTTTAATATCTTATAAATAAAATACTTCTTAATAGTCAATATAATGAGAACATAATTAACTGATAATGTTTGTTACTAGTGTTTGCCTTTCTATTTGTTAGTATTTCTTAAGTAACAGTACAAAAGCTCAAAAAGAACCATAAAGAAACACAAAAGACAGTTAACAACTAAAGGAAAAACAGTACTGAATTAGTAGTTGTCGCCTGTTTATTTATACATTAAAGTTACAATTAATTTCAGGAACAATTAGCGTTTGTACTGGAAATGCTCGGTTTGTATGAGGAAGCTCTAGTCCAATATGATGAATTAGACGCGTTGTTTTCGCAATTCGTGCTCAACTCCAATGTGACGGAGAGTCCAAAATGGCTGGAGACATTCAAACAGCCAATAACTTCCTGGCAGGCAGTGAGACTGACTGCACTGGTGCCACAACAATTAAGAGAGTTGATAATTAAGAAGAAAGCATCGTTGTTAGACTTCAGAAGCTATCTCTTCCAGCGACAAAGTGCCATGTTACTACTTACGTTTAAGCCATGGGAGGTGAGTGTATCTTAATTTTGTTATTTAGACTACTTCTGGCATATTTATTCATGTGAAAATTTCGATTTCTTATTTTAAGACTAATATATCACCATACCGGTCTGACGCGCAGTGGGTCTCGGATTCGATTCCCAGCCAGACAGAAATATGAATGATGAGTTGGGATTTCTGTTCTGGGTCTGGGTGTTTGTGTATTCGTCTTTGTGTGTCCATGGCACCCACGGCACAGGAGAAAACCCTAGTGTGGGGCTATGAGTGTAGAAAGCGATAATGTGGAATTAATAGAACTTTATATGTTATAGGTTCTCGTGATATATTGTTTTTTTTGTCTAATTTCTTTTTGCCAATATTTCAACCCAGTTGCTTCGATTTTGTAATGTTTCATATTATTGTAGTGATTCAAATCAGTATTATTATAACCAAATCTAAAGGAAATCAGACAATGCAGAATATATTTGTCATTAGTTATAATTAATTGATTATAATTTTTATTTATCATAATACAGGAGAATCTATGTTTATTAATAAATATATTCCAATCATCCATCCCATCCAATTTTACCATCCTTTTCAGAAGGCAATTAGGGTCAATGACTGTACAATTTATCAATAGGGGTCAACTATTTGGTCCCTTAACATTAATTGTTCATTGATCTGACATAGATAGGCTGGAGCATTTAATTTTTATATAAAACTAGCTGAGCCCCGCGGTTTGTCTCGCTGTCACATTAAAACAAACAAACATACCGTGATATTATCCTATAGCCTTCCTCAATAAATGGACTACTGAACACAAAAAAAAATTTTCAATTGGAACCAGTAGTTCCTGAGATTAGATCGTTCAACGAAACAAACTCTTCTGTTTTATAAAATAAGTATAGACAAAAATATGATTTTCTTTATTAATAATACATAAACTTAAGTTTTTTTATTTTATTTGAATAGTCAAAATAAAATATTTAAGTTATAAATAAAATATTCAATGACACATACCTATTTCCAAATAAAATAAAAATAATGGAAAGATTTGATAATAAATACACAGATAAACCAGCAACTAAAATGCATAACAATATGATAAATATTAAACGAAAATTACTACATAAATTAAACAGTAATGTACTTTCTTTTTTGTATGAATCGGTAAAACGTATTCATCATATAAGTTTACAGTTAAAAATGCAGTAAAATTGTGTGTACTTTTCTCATCGAGTATAACACTAAATAGTGGATAAAACAATTTTTCAATTGCTCAAATTAACAATCATTATTTCCACTTGCATTATATCGTCGGTAATTCTGTACAGTTACTTTAATCTTCCGTTATTAATGATGTGGAATAATGTATCCATTATGCTATTTTCTTCATGATCAGTCATTTGTAAATTGCATTTGCCAATTATAACATGTAACACATTGTCGTATGACATTTGTTGCTTATTTGTTCGATTTTTTCTACAAATCAAATATTTGTTGTATTATTATTTGTTTATTTTTTAAAATTAGGAATTGAATGAGTAAAGTTTTACATGCAAGTGTTTTTGGTTTCAAATTCTCTTTTTAAAATATTGTAAAACTCTTCGTCGTTTGAATGAGTAAGTGAGATACGTGTGGGTATGTGTGTGTAAATTAATGTTACGTACATTGATTTATATTTTTATACACACACGTACTGCTCGGAACTAGGGTTGCCTACCGTAATATAATATTTAGTATTGTACAAATAACGCAAAAATACTATGTTTACGACACCGAAATCTAACAAATAAATCCAACAGTACCAAATCCAATTTTACGAACGCGTCTTTACAATAATTTTAAAGATTTATTAAGTTATTTCAGATTTATTGATATAATTATGTTTTTGCCTATATGTTATGTTTTATCCTTAAAATACTTTATATTATATATATGTGTACAATATTTTTAAAGCTTATTTCGAAAAATAATATATTATTTCGTTGACAAAATGTTGGTGACCCTACTAAAAATCCATAGATATAGAAAGTCCTAAAGCAAACAAATTTAAAGTAATACAGGAATGAACATAATTAATAAATGAATAATTATTATTTTTATTATAGTACACTTAAACGCTGATATCCAATTTTGTAACATACAGAAATTACAATATCCACATCGTCAGTAATAAATACGAATATAATTGTGTTAATTACTAGACAAAGCATGTTTTACTTCATGCATTATGTATATACGTTACGTTATCAGTAGTGTGTCAGTACGGCACGCGTCACGATTTCGCATGTATTTATCACAAATTATACCTCATTATACATTTAATTTACCTACATTAGATTATGTTGTAGTACGTAAGGTCTGTCGTGAGTCATAAAGCATCTCGTACAGATGAAAGATAATTTATTAAATGTTACTATGATATAAATAGAAGATAATTGATTCTCAATTTATTATAAGTTCGTTATATCGCTGGTATGCGAGAATAGTGACGGAATTCAAAATTCGGTCAAATTGAATTAAATATGCCAAACAATCATAAATCTTTAATATTTTTGTTTTAATTCTACGATAAGTTTTCCTTTGATCATTAAAGTCAAATATATTATTTGGTGATATGCACTAAAAATATAAAGAATTTTAAAAACTCCATTCTGCAGTAATATCAATAATTTAGAATTCCCTCACTATACTCGAATACCGAGCATTTTTTGACCATTTTGATCAAAAGTTGATATACATATACTTATGAGACGTACCAACTTAGTTCTTGTCAGGTAAGACTGATCTTATCTGCAGTTGATTATATGTCCATGTACAGAAATGATGACGTACCACAGGAAGACTGTATGTGACACTTGTGTATTTAAAAAAAACATTAATAATTACGCAAATTATAAACAAACTGTAAGCAACAAAATATAGTATATGTGTTTTTCCTTAAAAATCATAGCAAGACGCCTAATTTAATGTAATATTACAGAAGGGATTGAATTTTGAGACAAGCGAAGCATTCGCTCGTATTTTTGAGCGAACAACAAACACTTCGTCCTTTCCACTACAACCCTATACAGACGTGGACACCAAAGTAATGGAAGTAAGCGAATTCTAAAGCCCATTTAAGCCTCTGAATCGCATTCAGAACACCCTTGTTTCTAAAGCGTCTTGGAAATAAAACCACTGTCTCTGCACGCTTCAACCGAGTTTCTCAGCCTGTCTGCTCTATAAGATATCTTGGTCTATAGAAAACTGTCGCATTGATAGCTCTTGAATAACGACGTTCTACTTTCGTTTGCGAATCGGAATCTTTTGCTTGTATGAAATGGGATTTTTAGTTTTTGTGACTTCGGGTTTATTTTCTGATTTATCTGCTGAACGACTTGTCTCACGCTTATTTTTCGTGGAAGCCGGAATAGGGTGTGTATAAAGGATCAAAAGTCCTTCTTACTTGTATAAACTTTTTAAAACGCCTAAGACAAAGCTTAACTCTGCAGTATGCGGCGTATTCATTGATTAATTTATTCAATAGACAAGACTTTCATAACATACTTGTTACTGATGTAGTCCACTACATGTGTGTTTGCTAATTAAGTCTGATAAAAAAATACTTTAGTAACGATTGATAAGTGAATTTTTGTTCACTGTAAAATTTAATGACATGTAAAACATTTTAAGGGAACTACCTCATTCCTCAGGTATGGCAGGACTTTTTGATCGTCTTCAGGTCGACCGAAGTTCTGTATGAAGTTGATTACATGGTTACAGATGTTCATGAATGGCACTTAAAAGTATATAAATGTACTACAAGCAAACTGTAAAAGCATTGCAAAATGTGTTATAGATCTAAAACATTGTTTTCTATATACAAGGCACTTTCTTTTAGAAAGCCGTCGCATTATACAATTAATAAATACGTCGCGTTCATAAAAATAATAGTTAATATCACTTATCTTTATATATTTTGTCTTTCTATATTTCTCGTCAGTTGGTAATCGTGCACATTCTGAGCGACTGCCGATTAAGTCAAATTAATATCAATTCCATTTGGACCGGAGACGTACCGTTGCCACACCTACATCTGGCGTGAATAAGTTGTATTTCGTTGTAAAAAGTGCTAGAACCAATGTAGTTCGACCGGGGAAGTACCACCACCACACCTATTTCTAGTTTGAAGCAGTTCTTGCGTTTCGGTGGAAGGGTGTGGTTGCCGGCTCACTTATATATGAGGCGAACATCTTAGTCCTCGGGAGTAGCAACGCTAATTTACATATGCGATGACCACCAAGTCCTAGAAGTTATAACGCATCTGTGATGGGCTTTAGATAGAACCCCTGTTCTGAATTCAGTTGGTTAATGATGATCATGGACGCCATCAAGGTCCAAGATCAAGATTTCCATGGTTCTTTACTATTTAATATATTATTTCTACAGCAGCATACATATGCCATTATGTGAAAACATGAATTATGGTGATATAATTTTGTAAAATAATTCCATACTCATAGATATTTACGTAATACGTTTTCAAGCTTTGAGCGCGAGTATCTTTCTCTACCTTAAGAGGACTATTTTTTAGAAAACAGCATCGGCAGTGTCCGATGCTATCATAATTTTAACTGTTACGTTATAATCTTTTACACGTACCAAATAACTCAAATAAGGGTCATTTTTCTTACTGTTATTTAATTAGGGACATCCTAATCAGGTCGAATCTCACGATATCTCATGCAGGGGAAGGTCTCTGCTTAATATCACTTATTTTTTAATGCAAAAAACGTGTATAATTGTGAGAACACAGTATTAAAGTAAAACATGTGTCTTTCTTACTTTGAACTTTATTACGTGCGATTTCTTACCAAGGAGGGAGGGGGAGTCGAAAAATTGTCAAAATCATCTCAGTCGATGAATGGACGCCACCTTATTCTCATCGGTTAGTTAAAAATAAGGTCCGGTAAATAATGACGACCCGCGTGGCCGAGCGGTCACCATTGACGCGCACAGTGGGTCCCGGGTTCGATTCCCGGCCAAACAGAAATATGAATGACGAGTTTAGATTTCTGTTCTAGGTCTGGGTGTTTGTGTATTCGTGTTTGTGTGTCCATGGCACCCACGACACAGGAGAAAATCCTAGTGTGGGGCTATGAGTGTGGAAATCGTGTTAATGGTACTTACGTATCTATTTGTAACATGTTTATGGTCTTGACTATAATTTTTATGCTCTTATAGAAGAGCCAAATTTATGAAAAGTACTGTCATCAAACTTAACAAATTACTATCCTAAGGCTTACATGTGACAATGGCACATAATGCTCACCATTAAAGGGTTATCTTTCTCTTCTCTTTTACGCCTTTATTTTTGGGTATTCTTATTTACTACGGTTACTACACTGCAATATTGATTTGTGGGTGTTCTTATTTATCCCCTTACTTGTATTTTATATATGGCACTGTGACACTGATGGATCTAGGAGAGATGGGAATTAAGCTCTTCTATTCTAGATCACATTTGGATTGTAGGGATTTGGGATACGTATAAGTAGAACGTGTAAAAGTACATAACAGAATACCTGTTGTTTTCGCTATCTTATTCCTTGTAAGCATGCTTTGGTTTTAATAGCCTAAGCCTTCCCTGGATCCATCAGTATGTGATTAAATGACTAAAAGATCTAAATTCGACTGGGTGTTATAGCACTTATTTTTGCATTTGTGTGGGCTCCAACGTCACAAGGAATCGCAGGACTAATGGCCAGAAATTGTTACTAATCAAATAAAAAACGTCTTCCAGATAGCATCACGTTGTCTAACAACAGTCCACAATACTCTCGTGGAACTGTCTCTCCTCAACGCGAACTCAGTGGAGGGGGCGGCAGCGTGCTGGGCGCACCTAGCGTGCGCGGAGACGTTGCGAGCGTGCGAACGGCTCTCCGCAACGAACAGTGCGATGGAGCAATGCACGAATATGCAAGCGCCACTGTTGCACAATGCTAAGGATAAGGTTAGTATGGAATATGCAATTTGATGTCTTTGTTTAATAGTCTTAAGTAGCTAACGAGCGTGCAGTTTTGATGGTAAATGATTATTACCGCATATAGACGTCTGTATGCAACTTCATATAGAGTAGAAGTCGATTACAGATGCGTTGCTACTCCTGAGGAGTAAGATGGTCGCCTCATATATAAGTGAGTCGGCAATTAAATCCAACTAAAAGCTGTTTCGCGTTAGAAATAGGTGTGGCGGTGGTACTTTCCCAGTCGATTACACTGGTTCTACCAACTGATAAAATCTACATTCAAAGTTCCTTATTTGCGTTTTTCGGGTGGTAGTAATCAATACAAGTGAACAGTTACCGCGCCTTTTGTAGACCTTTAGTTTTGTTCTGTATTGCTCTTCATTTGCGACATATAGAACCTAAACCCCGCGAATAAGGAGCTTTGCTTCTGTATTCGCGGCATATAGAACCTAACCCCCGCGAAGAGGAGTACAGTAAAAATACTGTACACCGTATATACGTTCAGTTGATGAGTTTACATTATTTATCTTACGTGCAATTTTGGAATGAATTTTCTGCTTAAAAATACCTTTCATTTAAATCCAGCGATGTGAAGATTCTTCTCGTCTTGCAAGTGTCTATAAGTAAAGATGATTACGTTGCGTAAGCAGAGCACATCGGTTGAATCATTAAGTTTATGAAAAATATTAACATTATTTACATAAATACGTACAAGATAATTAACCTTTACTTCTAATATGATATAAAGATTCTCATAATCATAGTATACTAATGTTCTGTTATTGATATGAATGCTACAATTCAGAGCATGTTATACTAAATTTCAGACTAAATTAACGCCAATGTGACAGATGTTACAAAGTCGTATGTGGCGCCATCTTCATAGATATCTGCACCATCATTTTTGCCTATTTTAGTTTAAATAACAACTGATATTCACTTTATTATTTTTTATCTAACATGTTTTTCAACAGCTACACGAACTTGGAAAACTGTGCGGCTTACTCCCGGGCTCACCAGACCCCACATCAGAGCAACTGCATCTTGTCGTGATGCTGTCGGCGGGTATGGGTGACAGCGAGCCCAACAACCAGCAGACGCCGACAGACAGACTGAAGGAGGCGCTTTGCAGCAAGACTAGCTTTCAGCAGTATTACCTTGAATTAGCTGAGCTGGCGATGGGCACATACAAGCATATTGGCAGATTAAGGTGCGTAATCTCATTTTTGCTTGTCTACTTATAGTATTGCTCTTAAATAGCCCTACTTGTTTATCAGACTGAAGCAGTAAACGAGCATGCAGGCCACCTGATGGTAAGTCGTCACTGCCACCGATGGACATCTGTAAGCAACTTCATATAGAACAGATGTTCAATCTGAAGTCGATCACAGATGCGTTGCTACTTTCAGGGACTAGGATGATCGCCTCAAATACAAGTGAGTCGGCAACTACACTACACCGTTCCACCGAAACGCATAAACAGCTCCATGCGAGAAATAGGTGCGGCGATGGTATCCTACCGGTCGAACTACACTGGTTCTACCACCTGCTCTTCCTAAGGCAACTATAAAATCCAGCGCTGTCTTCTTGTGTAACATCAAAAGCTATTACGATCACCAATACGCAAGCTGACCGAAAACGGCTGTTAGATTGATGGTGTAAACAAACAGAAAAGCCATACAAGTCGGGGAATTGTATCATATAACTAAAACTTAAATAGATAATATCAAGTCAAAATAAAAAAATAACTCATTTTAATTATTATAAATATCACGACCAATATATAATGTATTCCTACAGATGTAATGACCAATATAACAATGTTTACCCAGGTTTGCTCGTCAAATAGGCCGTGATCTGGCAGCGTTTTACTCAGAGTTAGGCGAGACTGGCAAGGCAGTGGTATTCCTCACTGACGCGCTGCGATCCTACGAGGAACAAGGCTGGAGGGATCTGGCTGCCCAGACTCGGCTGGAACTGGTCGCCGCTGCTAAGAAAATGAATGACGTAGATAGGTATGTAACACTTTTATGGAACAGTTACATGAGTTACTTATAATGATATTTTGGCAAAGGTAAATCTCCCGCCTGGAGAGTTGATCGTGCTACGATCAGTATAAATATCAGTTTGGAAGTTTTATATATCCAGAACGTTAAGAAAACTTCGATACCGTGATTCAAAACGCAGTGGCGCCATCTCTTGATTTATTTATTTATAAATTCACCAACGATTATTACAATTTCATATAACACGGTCTCATGCAATAACAAAAAAAAAGGAAAAACAATAGAGAAAATATATTTAATAAAATTAATAACAATAAATGATTGATGAGTTGCGGCAGGACATAACAGTTATGTTCGTCGGCAGCACTTCCATAATTTCTTCCATGCATTTCTTTACATAACTATTCGCTCTACGCTCTCGTAACGAAAATAACTGTCACACTGGTACCGCCTTAGTAAAAAGTGAAAGAATTCAATCTCCTAATTGTGTTGAATTGTTACTCCCAGTACTTGTCAATCCACATAGGTGGTAGAAAGTTTAGCCGGAAATTAATCTTTGTACATTTATGGTAATGTTATTTGCTTTTCAGGTACACGAAGCTCTCTGCAAGAATAGCGAGTACTGCCGAATTAGAGATACTAGTCAGGAACTTCTATTTCGAGGAGATGATGAAATCAATCAAAGTCAGTCTCGCTGACAAACAGGAGTCAGTGCTGACTGAGCTCAACGACTGCTTCAAGGTGGTCTCAGTAAACCTAGTGCCGTCCGAACGTGGTATCTATATCACTGATAATAAGGTCCAATGTCGCTTGGTGGTCGAAAGCTACCTCCCAAAAGAGGTGATATGTACCCGGGCAGCGATAAGCATAGAGATATATAAAGAGGACAAGCAGACGGAGAAACGGACGCCGGTTAAAAGTTATAAGACTGATTTAAGTAGTGTAGGCACTCAAACAAATTCACCGAAGCGGTTGCCCACTGATGTGGCTGAAAATGAATCTAGTAATTATGTTTCTAGGTTAGTAAGACTTGGTTGTGTTTACAAGATTTAATATTTGACCGATAAAACCAAATATAGATTAAACGAAACTCTAATATATGACAAAGAAATAAACGACGAAATCAAACATACTGTAATAGACTTTTTTTTTTAACTTTGCTTCGCCGTGCACGTTTCTCTTAGGACTATTATTTGTAAGCATTTTAATTGTATGAAATCGTATTGGTGCCAGAGCTGGGCACGGGCTTTTTTTCACAACTGGGGGACGCTCAATTCGAACTCCACCATGTATTATTCTAGCTTTTAAAATAGATTACATTAGGTTTTTAAACGCATTAGCATTTAAAAAACCCATTTGACTAAACTACGTTCGCTATTCATTAACAACGTAACGTGGTCTCCAAAGCATGGACGTACTCTTGAAAATGTAACCTTTATTAGGTCACCGATCTAAATTACAACGACGCTTAACGTTGTTTAAATTTGTTAATCGTTGAAGGTCTAAATAAACTTCGGTACTCACACCCAAAAACTATAAATAAAAAAATACAGTATTAACTGCCTAATTATTATTAGATACTTAACTTAATGATACTAACAACGATGTGTTTTTTGTTACAGTATAAGATTAGACGACTTAAAACCCAAGAACCCGTTATTAAATCCAATGCACATAACGTCCAAACTGCACTACAAAGAAGACAAGAGCTTACAGAAGACCACAGTCGAGAGTGAGAACCCAAAAATGCCGCTTAAGCGATCAGATAGCAGCAAATACAGGAAACCGTCAGCCACTGTTCGGAATAACTATGAGTGTTCGATGATTAGCGATAATGTTGTATTAAAACCGGGTTTGAACGATTTAACTTTGGAATATGTAGCAGATAAATGCGGTGTCTTCAAATTGGGGCAAGTTTCCTTGCTCGTTGAAGAGAAGTTGGAGTTTTTATCAAACGCGCTGATGAGTACGAAGGTCGGGTACCAAGTGGTCACGCAAGGGGTGAATGTGTACTTGAATAAGGTGGAGCCGAAGAAAGATCTGGTGGCTGGATTGGAACATGACATGGAGTTGGTGGTGACCAGTGGCAGCTCGCGTATTCAAGAGGTTTGTGGTACATTTTCACACACATTCTCTTAGTATAGATAAGGTCTATACAATATAATAAAGCTGAAGAGTGTTGAACGCGGTAATCACAGGAATTACTAGATCGAATTGCAAAATTCTTTTTGGTTTGAATAGCCCGTTTATTGAGGAAAGCTGTAGGTCCACGGCTGTATGTATATACAAGACGCTTTTTGTGTCCCTAGACCATATGGGGAGGACGTTGAACACCCCTCCATGGCCTGGAAACTGAGCGATGACAGTAGCTTATTTGTAACATTTGTATATTATATAATGTCATATTTTCGATTATTGTGAACACTTAAATTTTCTCTCCACCAGAACGCGACAATAGTATTGAAGACGTCAACTGGCTTGCTTATACGGTTCGCGAAGGACGAATCGCAGATGGCCAGAGAACTGAACATCCCTATACCGCCCACGGAGCCCTTCAGCACCACCAAAGTACCGCTCAGGCTGTTCGCAAGCTTACAGGCCAGGAGAGAGAAGAGTGTTGAACACAGTGTAAGTAAAGTCATTTTGAACTACGACGAAGACCCGCGTGGTGCGGTCACCATACCGGTCTACCACGCAGTGGGTCCCGGATTCGATCCCCGGCCAGACAGAAATGTGAATGATGAGTTTAGATTCTTCTTCTGGGTTTGGGTGTTTGTGTATTCGTCTTTATGTGTCCATGGCACCCACGACACAGAAAAAATCCTACTGTGGGGCTATGAGTGTAGAAAGTGTTTATTTATCCTAAGTGTTTATTTATTTAAACTGTCAGGCGTGCGTGATAGGGAGGATGCCTTTCGTCTTAATTGTCAGTTCAGTTTGATTTCTAAATTGCATTGTGTCCCGGTTGAGATTAAGAAAACGTTTACTAGAGGTTGTATAATAATAATTCGAAAACAGCGCCATCTATTTCAATTCAATATTATTTTTGGTTGTTTATTGTTGTTGTTGGATAATTTATTTGTAATACGCAGACGCACATCATTTAGTAAAATCAGTGGATTTGAACCTCGGACCCTCGACTAAAAAGACGAGTTTAAGCCATTAGGCTATCACAGCTGTCATTTAGCTAATAAGAGCTGTGATAGGTTCTTCTGTAACTTTATTTTTGAAAAGTTAATGATTATTATTTACCTTTTACCAGGTATGGCTCAACTGTCCGTGGTGGGAAGCCGTAATGGAAGTTCCACTCCACTTCTCACCACCAATGATCGCGTCGTGGCGTCTCCTCACATCCAACATACGGAAGTTCATTCACGTCACCCTGAAGTCCACGGTAGCACATTACATCCAGTTCAAGCTGTCGGACGCCAAGTTGGATTGCGATGGGACCACCACTGTGTCGGATTTGAACCCGGAGAATGCTGGTGATATGGTAAGTTGAGGATTTGTTATGGGGTTTTCGGTTTGAATAGCACCACTTTGATATAAAGGCCTCTACTAAGGTTTGCGGACCTCTATATAATGATACAGTACTATAAATCTTTGAATGGTTAAATATAGCTTATCTATACATATAAATAAAATTGAAGTGTCTGTTTGTAATATCAAAATAACATTTTTTTACCAAATGCATATAAA
>DWNE01005957.1:0-13492 GCA_018249875.1 Cecropterus toxeus | reverse complement strand
GTGCCAAGACCTCATAATTCGCGGATGATTGCGAAAGCGTTCCCGTGTTCCCGCCGTGCGGTGCAAGGACAAAACATAGTGGGGGTTTAGCCGGTAAGAGACCGGCATAACCCAGCTGCTACCCCGGGCGGCTGGGTATCGATCAGGATTACCGACTTAAAAAAAACAGACCTTAAAATTATTGAACATAGGACTCTTCTAGAAAGAGAACTTTTGCTGTAGATACCGTCGCTCGGTTGCGCATGTTAATTAATCGACGACCGCTCATCACCAGCGGATCGAAGTTTCATTTTGGGACTAACATACAAATGTTTACCTATAAGGCGGATATCGTTTGGATTTTGTGAAACACTTAGGTGTTTACATACATATTTCTCATTGTTTCCGTGTAAGGAATGGACTTTGTATTTTAACAAGATTTCGGACGACTTTATATTTTTTACTCATTTCGTAGATGCCAGCAGTTAGTCGCCAATTACGACATTTTTCTTGATCCTGCTCTTCTCAAATAATTAAGTATGTTTTAAGGTCATGAGCTTTTTAATAAAAAAAAATACAGACGAATTGAGAATCTCCTCCTTTTTGGAAGTCGATTAATGACAATAATGATGATGGTCAACGACAGTTGTTAAATGGTCGGTATGTGGGCGACAAAAAGTGTCATACAAAGGAAGCATCGCTTAAGAAAATTGTTGATAAAGGGCACATTAACTTTGAACAAAGGAATTGTGGTGAAAACAATAGCGGTTAATGGGTTGGTAAATAAAAGGAGCGGCGTATCCGTTACCTCAGACCTTGACCCTATTGTCACTCCAACCTTTGTTCTGGTAAAAAAATAAAAAGTGGTTCAATGTCGTCGCTAAAAGCCACACAAAGAACCGTACCTACTAAATTTCTTTCTGCGTTCATAAAACAATCACTAATTACAATATGTATTTGGATTTTTAGAGGAAAAAGTCTACTTTTTTTACAAGTGTACACAATGTTACGAACTAAAGTCTTTCAGAGCATTGCAGTCATCAGTATGAGATTAGTTCTTCTAAATAATTGAAATAGTTATATGACATTCGCTTTTAAAGTCTTATCAAAATAGGATAATTATTCTTTTAAATTAAACAAGTAGACGGCCATTAAAATTATTTAAATACACGTATAAATACATATTTGTTTCTTAAATCATTAAATTTGCCTTTTAATGTAAAACAAAAAATATTAGCCA
Organism: Cecropterus toxeus; assembly: GCA_018249875.1. Classification (NCBI taxonomy): domain Eukaryota; kingdom Metazoa; phylum Arthropoda; class Insecta; order Lepidoptera; family Hesperiidae; genus Cecropterus; species Cecropterus toxeus. Next base: position 12,273 of record DWNE01005957.1, on the reverse strand, counting down.
CTACATTACCACCACTCTACATTTCGTAAGATGAACTAAATTTCTAGACCAATCGGTAACCTGTGCCTTGTCTGCCAGTATAATAACGATGCTATTATATAGGTACATGCGATGAGAACATGCATGCTTCGCAGAAGTTTACTTTAAGATATATTAGGATTAACCGATCAAACATATGCTGCCAAAACACTAGCCGATAATGATTCATCTATTTGAATCAAATCAGGATTTACTGCAGGAATATCTTGTATGGCGTGGATTAGAAACTCGTACATCTCGAGTCAAGTACGTGCGTAAGTTGGAGGGGTAGTACGTAGGTATTATGATCGTCTGAGTGGTGTGATGTTATAATCCTAGCTTTTGAATAGGGTTGTCGTAGTATGTACAATTATATATTTATTTTTATTCAGGTTAAGATAAGCTAGCTTTTGAGCTGATTGAGTGCGTAATGAATTATTCTATTGTTTGGGTTAGGTTGGGTTAGCTTTTTAGTTAGGTTGGAAATACCGTAGCGCGGAGGTTATTTTTTATACTGTGTTGAATAGTTTCGTATTGTGTTTGTCTTCAAAACATTCCCTCTCTTACCATTGATGTTGTAGGCGGTGACTAAAGACAAAAATCCAGGTAATAGATAACGGCATCTTCCTGTGTCACCAACACGCATGCGTGCCTGACTATTATTGTTTGTGAGAGGCCTTTTTAGGTCAAGCATTGAATAAATTTTTTGATTCATTTTATTTTTGTTCAGATAGGTATTTGTATACGTAATATTGTATATTAGATATATTCCAATAAAGTATGCATAATTTGCGTGTGTGTTGTATATCATCTATTCGTTCTTGTGATATCATCAAATTTATCATAAATTCTCATTTATAGTCATAGCGTATTGTTGACATTATTTAATATTACAACCTTGCTTGCATGTAATATAATGTTATATACGAGACATGCAATAAAGTAATAAATTGCATTTATGGTTCCGTAGACGCTCAATGATTATTGCATTTTTCGGTCAATTATGAATACATATGAGCTTTTTAACCTAATTGGAAATCTCATAATATAGATACAGTTATGGATCTTATTTTTTTTCGTGCTGTGGATGATGTTCTTTTGTGCAAGCCATCTAATGGAAAAAGATGACTGTCGCTCATAATGAAGGTTTTTTATAAGTTTGAAGTAGTAAATGCGCATACAATCCACCTAGTAATAAGTAATTACTGCCACATATGGACATCTGTAAGCATCTACATACATACACATATGTAACATAGAGTTTCAAAATCTGAAGTCAATCACAGATGTGTTGCTTCTCCTGATCAAAGTGAGCCCATATGTGAAATCAAAATCGTCATCATCGTCAACACATTATTGTCCCACTGCCGGGCAAGGGCCTCTTGGAATAGGAGTTTTAGGCCATAGTCCACCGCGCTGGCCGAATGCGAATAGAAATACAAATAATCCTCTGGAATGAGTTGCTATTCATTAGAATACAATATGTATGAGTTTCTACCTTAACACACCCTCAAATCAGAGCATAGCAGCGTTTAACATGAATATTATATGGCAGCTTTAGGTGTCGCGTGTCTCCACAGTCACATATCATACGCCCATCGACCTCGACCCATCCCATTGCAGTCATCACACCATATTATTAATGTAGCATACATTAAAGTAATGACGCTACCCTGCGTCACACTTTATTTGCTAATTGCGAATTATATTTTTAAGCCAAGGACACGCTTCGAAAAAACATTATGTTGTATATCATACTAATTGGTATGGAAAGCAACATGCAAGAATATTAGTACACTATTACGTTAGTAAGTAAAAGTTTGCAATTGTGAGTTCGTTGTCTGGGTTCGTTGTTTGGTACGCTGTATATGTGTACTAAATTGCAATAATAGAGTATTTGTGTGAGTCTGAGCCTCATAAGAGTCTTAGTTTGAAATCCCAGGCGTGCTTATAATTTTAAGTGGAGAAATTCACTAGGCGGTAAGTTTTCTTCGGATTTCCAGAGATGTTCGATTTCGTGTGTCAATCAGTACTTGCTACCGTAGCGTTGGTTGTGAATAAGACAGTTCTTGCTCTTACTGGCTGCTTGACATAGGGATATTGACGGGTTAATTATGAACAAGACGATCTACGGCATTTTTCTATGTATAAAAAAATCTGTCATAAATTATGTTTACAAGGAAAATAACTGTTGATGAAAATTGCAACTATTCTCAGAAGTGATCTCAATTCTCAATACCGCATTGTAATGACGTACTGAAGGATCAGATCATTAAATTAACTATGAACATGCATCGTATAGTAGGTATGCCGTTATATCAGTCGATCGCGTTCTCATTTCGACCTAATGTTAGTTTTTTGAGGCCGCAACCAACAGGGAATAGGCAAATATTAGTCGATGATATGTTATGCCTTAAAATGTTGTTTGTGTTACTGACGGGCGGATACGGCGGATAATCTGGCAATAAACTATTTATTCCGTTGAAAATATCATTTATATCGATATGATTGAAAATGCTACACATAAATGAGATTAATCTATACTAATATTATAAAGTAGTAGAGTTTGTTTGGTCGAACGCGCTAATCTCAGAAACTACTGGTTCGAATTGAAAAAATATTTTTGTGTTGAATAGTAAATTTATCGAGGAAGACTTTAGGCTATATAACCTTACGCTATGTTTGTTTGTTTTTTAATAGATTGTTCTCTAATAAACACGGGTGAAACTGTGGGGCACAGCTACTATTATTATAAAAGAAAATCCCCAGACTATATATATCTATAATAAACGGCTAAAAAATTACTTTTCTAGTATGGACGCCGTCCTTAAATATTTATTTTATTCTTTTTTTATTTTTTATTATAGCAGAAACAAAATAATCATCTGTAAAATTCCAACTGCATGACTATCACGGACCGCTTAGTATTTTTTCTTCCGTATTTACCCTTCGCGACGGAATCCTAAGAAAAATGCAGTTACTTAACTCTCCTCCAATGCACATGTTTACAGAGTCTGAGCCACATAAGTAATTTATGATAATGACAAACTTACTGCGATAAACTGATGATAATTACAACTAAAAATAAACTTAAGATGCTTCAAAAGCTCCAAACCTGCATCGTGCGGCATTTGAACCTTATAATTGTTTTGGACCCGCAGTTTGCTCTGCAATCGGAACTTTGTATTCCGGTGTCCAGTAATTAATCAACTTGTTTGCTAGCGATTGAGAGGTATCAGTGAATGAGGTGAAAGGCGCTAATTGTCAAACTTTGCTATTGTTCATTGGAGATACGAAATCGCTGTCTTTACAATGTTGTTTTAAAGACACTATATACATTAATCATAAATGGAATATGAATAACATTATCGTCCCGTCTAATCTTCTTTTAAACACTATTTTTGTAGTATATTACATATATGAATAAGTTTTACATTAAAAATAGTTGTATCCAAATGACATGCATTTGTGAGTTATAAATACAAACTTACTTTTTAAATCCACGTACGATACATATTCTATTTACTAAGTAATCGAGAACAAAGAGTTTCTCTACAACATACTACACAAAGCTAGGCATCATCCAACTCTATCTACTTTGTAGATTAAACAGAGAGGTTGCGAAAATAGTGAAATCAATTCCGCAACGTACGGAAACTGGAATGGAGAACAAATTCGAGGGCCGGCACTAACCGTTGAGGGAACGAAGGTGCTTGGTTACTGCGAACATCTGCATACTGTGAGTTGTTTACCGTCTCGAGCTAGTCTCAAGACAATTTATTTGAAAGGTGTCGCGGCGCAATCCACTCTTGCGATCTCGCCGATACAAATAACCATCGAATACCCCTGAATAAATCACTGGACGTATTGCCCAACTAATCCATTTTCGTTGTAGATGCGTCTTTAAACAACGTTCATGTTACCGACGTTGTTGTGACGTTACGTTAATGGAACAATCCTTTGTTTGTCAAGCTTGCAAATACGTTTTGCCTACAATAGACCGACTGGCAGGACCTAATCCTCAACGCATTTTTTAGTTTTAATATGTATTGCGATTACTTTTCAAAGGAGTATCATCTTCGGATGCACACACTATATCTACCTTTTCATAGCATTGCTAAGAGCTGGTCATTCAGGTTTGAAGGGGGAGGTTAGAGATGTATACGCATTAAACTTAATCCTCAGATTTAACAAAGCATCTGTAATCGACTTCATTTAGGATTCTTATCTTAACTTGGTTCGATTACAAGCATATGCCTATAGACTTTAGGCATTAGCTGCTTACTATTTTATTTTACATTTGACATTTGAACAAACAAACATGCATTGAATGTCCATTTGCTACTTCCATATTATATGTAAAATACTTGTCAAGTAAATTCAATTTCATACGAATAAATCTGTGCTCTCGCACTATGCAGAGGCACAAAGCTCTACACTGATTAGATCAAACTGCACGTTGATTGGCCTGGACTATAGAATGATCCGATTTGCCTGGAACAGATCAATAATATTCGACTTTCACAATGAAGTCACTACAACACTTCATTTGGCTATTAATATGATGACGGTAGGAAACGTCTTACTTAGAATAAATCACTTTGCCTTTAGTTACAACTCATCTGAGTTTTTACCTGATTTAATAATATTTTCTAGCCCCACACTAGGATTTTATTGTATCGTGAATGCTCTATATACACACAAAGACGAATCCACAAACTCCCACAACCCGAACAAAAATCTGAATTCATCATGATATGACAATCACGTCTACCACAAAATATTGAGAAAAAAATTCTTACATGAACGTTCAATTTCTATATTACCCCAGATGAGAGTCATAATTAAAAAAGCTGGCGAAATAAAGCGAAATCGATTTAAATCGCGGGTTATCCGAGCTCTTATTCTTATTATTTCGGAAATGGAGTGAAACGACATCGAAATTTACTTAATTACGTTGTAAAGATACCCATCTGAATAAAGTCGGCGCTGAGGCTCGCATTCGGCGTTCTCGATCACATCAGATTACTGTTAATAGGATTTATGTATTTTTTCAATATGGCCTGAGAATTTTTGGAAAGTACTTCTTGCTACGACTCGTGGTAGAAGCAGAAAAGTAAACATTATCGTAAAATTCGCAAATAAAACAGAAAATTGATCGGTCAAGGATGCTAATTGCTGCAAAAGAGAAGTAATTTAGAACAAGTATATACTACATACATACCGGATAACAGACTTAATTATATGAAGCATAATGTTATCTGGTATAACTAAATTAATTAATTAGGATATTGTCAAACGCTAAATGATTTAGATTATATCTAGTGGCTGATTGTGAACTAAGAAACTCGCTTTCCTCCGATAGTATAGAATGATGATCGAAAGGGTTATTATTAGACCTAGATCATTTATACAAAAAACATTCATCAAGATTTACTGGATAAATATATCGTACACGAAATCCTCTTAGATTTAAAAGTTTGAGATATGGAATATTTATGTATTTAGTCACAGCTAACCTACAGTCTTATCATATTATTCGATTAGCGTTAATGCCATTTTTCTAAGGGAGCAGTTACCTAAAAAGAGAACCTAAGGGTCTTCCTTATAGTCTATATCACACTATTCTTTACAAGAAAATATAACACTGAAAACCTGTTGTGTTTTAATTAATATATTTCGAAATAAAATTTAGTTACCATAAATACAATTGGATTTTTGCATCGGAAAAGCATAAATTATTATGTAAAACAGCGCACCTAGTTTACCCGCTCTCCTTGCCTTACTTCGTGGAATATATACAATACACTACAAATCCGACGTAAGTATCTCATTTTGAATCAGTATGAAAATGGAAATCTACCTACGCTCCGGAGATACAGTTATTAAGTCTAGTTGTATTAGATTAAAGTTGTTTCTTTATAATATAATCCGACATAATCTTAGCTCGTCGTAATTCAATGCATATTATTAATGCCTTAATGTTATGTTACAAGTTGAAATGCCTTATATAACTAAGTCGTTATACATACACTCTAGTCAAGTAACCGCTATATTACTGCCACAGAATTAGAATAAAGTGATTATAGCACCGCCGCAATTAAACCAAGAACAGATATACTACTGTTTAATTTACCAATTATAACTTAAGCATCTTTCAAATTTATTAGAATCTTCATTATTGTACCGCAAAAATATTTGTATATAAACAACGCTTTCTACGCTCAAAGATCCACAGTAGGATTTTCTCTTGTGTCGTGGGTGCCATGGACACACAAAGTCGAATACGCAAACAAACACCCAGGCCCAGAACGGAAATCTAAATTCATCATTCACATTTCTGTCTGGCCGGGGATCGAACCCGGGGTCCACTGCGTGTCAGACCGGTATGGTGACGGCTCCGTCAATGTGTAGGTACTCTCTATAGAAAACAATCAAACAATCGTAAATGGCATATACTACTATAGATACTAATACCATTAATCAAAAGGCCTCGTATATCAGCGACCATAGCACCGTAGTTCGATCGTTCGAAACGCGAGGTCTATTTATTTGTACAAAGTATTGATTAGCAATTTGTCCAGTATTCCCAAGCTATATTAAAGTTTTGATCGATCCTCAGAATGAAATGGAGTGTCCTATTGCGACACACGGTGCAGTCTCAATCTCGTTAGCGGCCGTAGTGGGACGTCGCCGGCTGAAATAGAAAACGCTGGTGATTAATTGCCAATTACTCCAACTGTCGATTAATCGCACGCCCACTACTCCTTGCTTAAACTTCTCGTGTTGTTTTTATTTGTAAATATGTCTTTTGTTATTATAAGGCCCATTTATACTAATGTATATTATAAAAAAAGATGGTGTTAAGGTATATTAAGTAAGTATAGGCTACTCTTGATTTCGATATTTTGCACAATTTAAAAATGGCGACCGTTTATGTCCCGTAGCGAAGAACGAGTACTTCAGCTATCAATCTATCATAATAGTCACAATAAACGATTGCAATATTTAGTTTATATTCGTAGACTATGTTATCCTTTATTTGGTACTGATTATAAATATTATAACAAAAAACTTTTACAAGACATACAAAGCAAGGTCGACGAATGTGCAAGCCGGTGCTTTGAACTCAATTGTTATTATTGGTATGATTATAAATGATTCAAATTTATTACGTGTGCAGCGACGTTACAATGCAATTTAAAGATTTATAAATTTTACAACTTATTCATTATTAAGCATTTTCTTTATATCTATTTACAAACATTAATATACCTCACAAACAAATTTAACACCGTCAAACTTTGTAATACTCTAGTTAGTGTATTAAAGTCTTATATAGCGCCTCAGTAAAATCGTTTTAAGTTGCAATACTATACAGAATAAGCATAACTAGAGTAGACTAGTACTTTTAACAAGTTCCATAAACGTAAATTTCTCACTAGAGCACCGCATAAAGTCTTCACAACATGCAGTGCGAAGTCCCAGTGCTAAAATTGTAATTTGCCTTGATATAATCCAATATTTAGCATGGTGTAATTGAATATTTTTCCAATTTGTCGCGCGTAATGGGGCAAGATTGAGTTGAGTCCCCGGCGAGGGGCAGGACACTCCGACGTCTCATCTTCACGCATAATTTTGCCCTTTCAATTAATTTCCCTTTCCATAAATATTGTTTTATTTAGTTCATTGACGATGTTTTATAATTGACTAAGCAAGTATTAAAATGTGGGGGTTTAAATTTTATTTACATTTTTGTTTTTTTTTTAAGCATAAAAACACAACGCATTAAATTAGTCGGTATGAGTAATTTTAACAATTAACTGTTATTAACAAGTTAAAAATGTAGGTACTGATATTTAATTTGGTACAAATTGTAGTACATATTATGAATTAATTAAGTCGATTTTGTTTTAGTAAAATTTTATGTTGAAATTTCATCAAGTTGACAAACCTATTAATTAAAAGAAAAACTTTTTCAATGAAAAATTTTGTAAACTCTCCGTCGACCCATTTCAGCATAGCTCCAACTACTTATGCTATTCATTTTCAAAGTGTTCATTATTTATCAAATTTTAATAATTAAGAATCTGTATTACGTAGATAATCTTCTAACATAAACGAATTGTATTAGAAATTTCTATAAGAATGCGTAATATATTTCTCAAATTCTATATCTTTACGTTTACAAATCTTATTTTAACAGATTGATTTTAAAAGTAAAGAAGGTTTTTATAAATGTTCAACGAAGGAATAAAAGCAATAACTTTGACGAACACAAATCCTAACATCATCATGCCTTAATAATACAGTATAATATACTCATCAATCGTAAGAGTATTTTACCAACTCGTGTGAGTTACGGACATTGCGTAGCCATACATCAGGCAGCGTATGCATGTCATGTCCCGTCGCCCATACTGCGGATTACTGCTGAATTCAGTTCCATATACTCCATGCACGTCACGCGTTTGTACTAGTCGCGACAAAACGACCCCATCTTTCATACCGCTCATCCCAAATAAGTGTATAATACAGGATAGGCCCTATAATCATGTCCAATCGATCACTATCAAAACGCGATCGCCTTTTTGCGGTCACACCCATGTTTTTCAGACCGTAAATCGAATAGATATCGCTTTATTGGGTCATTGGTTAGCTAGAATTGAATACCCTGCTGATTCCACTTTCACAGACTTTAAGCATGTTCAATGTAGTTCTGATTCACCGACAACGACTCCATTTTTCTTTACTTTGTCGTTCACAATGATACGCAGGTTTATATAGTATGAAGTATTTCAGTAATTATACCGCTAAAGATTGACTTATTGTAAAAAAGCGATGAAACATAATACATTAGTGATTACAAAAATGTTTATATATAAGTCTCTAATGCTCATGTTTTATGAAGAAACTTGAGTTTAAAGACAAATAACTTTACGCTACATCACTAAACTTTCAGCAAACTATATGCCTATTTACTTCTTTTGTAACACAAAAAAGATTATTATATTTTTCTATACAAAATATGTTTTACAATACCAATATTGTAACGTAAGTACAATCTCAAGTTTATGTTGCTACATAGCAATATAAGCGATTGTCACGAGCAATTAAATTTTACAGTTCCTTCCACGATTACTTGAGTTTCATCACCGGTTTACGATATTCGTGTTATTGCATTTTGACGTAAAGTCGGCAGAGACATCGGTCTACGTCACGTCGGCTCATTCCAGTGGCGTTCGGCGCTCGCATACTAATATTCCCTGCGAGCGATTCCATGTAATTCCACTCAGTACTCCGCAAATTGAGCGCCAACCAGAATCGTGAATATGTTACAATAACACCCGTAGCAACCCAGAAATACCTCGCGGTAACAGAATTCATCTCGCTGTAATCCCTCCGGTTTCGCAAATGCATTTGTATGCCATCAATATTGATGGATGTAGACGGAATATCGATATTTTTTACAATAACCGACTAATGCGATATTATAATAGAAATACATCTCAACGAATACATGATAATGAGTTTGTACACGACAGCATACAGCTTACATGTCAAAAGTAAGTGAGGTATTGCAACATATGATTCAGCCCCTGTAATTCGCCGCCGCTTGAGGCTAAACAAACTCAGCTTATCGCGCGGCATAAATTGGCAACACGTCGTAAGGCGACCCGCACTCCGCGTGCCGCGCCGGCTTTATCAGCAGACTCTCGTAAACCTCGCCCGCTGTTATTGCGGCTCGGCGACATTTTTCGAGACTTTTTTCATATCGCAAACACAACCCGATTGTTGCACGAAACGTCGGTATCGGCGCAGTCGAAGCGCGTAAACGATTTGGCTTGCGTCGATAAATATATCTACGTGTATTTGGCAATGTACACGCCCGCTCCGGTATCAACTGAAAAAGCGCGCCGCCTTGAGCACTGGCGTAATTAGAGGCCAATCGTAAAACGAAAGGGTTGCGCCCGGAACGTCCCATCTGATAATGAGTGCTACTGGCGCGGCTCCAGCCGCCGCTCATATTAGGCAGCTCGCTCCACCGCTATCGTTACGACTTTTACACTTTTACGAGTTGTTTAGTTTACAGAACCGGCTGTGTTCGAACGCGTGCACTGCCAAATGCTAGTTCGCGGCTCACCGCGCGGGCCGCTCCCTAAATATCCCGCTACGTGTTAATGAGATGCACGTTTCAGCCTCGTTTGGCATTGCGAATCTGCTACCGGCTCGCAACCCTTACTTCATTACCTAAATATTTACTCCTCATACTTTTCAAACGATTTCGAATGATTTCTTACCTTAATTTATCAATTTCTAAGAATTAAACGATTTTAAATTTGCTACACAATGCGCATCTACATTATTATCCTTTATAACACCCACTTCATTAATAATGTGCTTAACAAATAATCTAAATTTAGATAAATAAATATATATTACTTAGGATACTCTTTATTGTTATTGTTCACATTTAAAATAACCACCTGCCGCAAATTTTCCAGCCACCCAGGGTTGACTGGTAGAGAATGCCATCAGGCATTATGTTTGCCCTATTGTGACTTTATATTATAAAGGTGCAATAAATATATAAATAAATAAATAAATAACACGCATTTCACAGTTACATATTACTAAATCAAATATCAGAGGTAAAATTCACAAACAAAAAATATGATATAATGAATATCATAATTAATGTACCGATCATCTACAGTATTTTATTGTATAGAACAAAACAATTACATCATTTTTGCCATCCGAATATAAAAGCAACAAAAATCCATTTCAAATAAGAACCTATCGGCTGACAGCTTCCGCTAAACCAACTGTTTGTATCCGTTTACAATAAGACAGGCCTCTTTCCGATGATATCAATTTCGTTCAGTGGCTCTTAATTAACATTTTCTTTTCTTTCTTTACAGGTGAGTGAGATGCTGAATACAAAACCCGCGGGCCTCAGAGACAAAAAAGAATATTACGCCGCTTTCAATTCAAACACACAGAAGAAAAAATATGATCTGCACTTTTGTAAACGCAAATGAGGTTCCCTTTGAAACGTGGGACTTAATTTAAATACGTTGCTGAACAGCCGCCTGGTAAAAGGCTTCCGAACATCTGTAAAAATATCGGGATGCCTAAAAATTATATCATACTTTAAAGAAACTTTCGTTCTTTGACTGCAGCGGCACGTCCACGCCTATTTCTGTCTTAACAACAGAGCTAAACGCTGCTGGTGAAGGGTTGAGGTTGCTGGTTTGAAGGGTGTGGTGAGGGAGACAATGTCTTATAAGGTATACCAATTGAGACACGCGGGATAGCAATGACTTTGTGTATCATGTGGGACTGAAGTCATAGCACGTATACCACTTCTATTACATAAAAATGTGTCCTCAAAATTAATAAATCTTTAACGCAATTTTTAAAAATTTGTGTAAACGATTATTTCTCCAAAATATCTCTGAAAAATAAGCACTAACGAAAAGCACATACCTTAACTCACACTTTTCGACCTCTGTCGTGTTACATAACTTTTATGTAACTAGGTTTTCTGTAACTAGGTTTTCTAAATTTGTATAAAAAATGTACAATACAAAAATTTTGTAGATTTAGATTACATTTCTCAGAAAAAAATACAATTTTAGTTTGTACTGGTGGTGGACTCGGGAGGGCTTAGCTACATGGTCTAAGCTCCCCCTTACTTCAATCTTATGCTAGTTACCAATGATGACCTCAAGCAAGGTAGTGGCAAAATTTTAAAAGGAAAAGGACCAAACCACTACTGAAAACTAAGACCTTGTGGAAATCGACAGTTTAATGGAATTTTCCAGACCAGGCTACAAATCTCTTTAAACATACATTGCCCAAAATAACTCCTGAACAATACTAATGTTTAGTTAAAATTTATTATTTTTTAAATCAGATTAAATTTCAAACAATATTTCTTACTCAAGAGAAATATCTTTACCACAAACATTCCAATTAAGGTTTGATTCAATACCCGTTGTGCTTGAATTCCACGTCAAAATTTAAATAACATTTATAACTTTCAATTGGTTAGCTTAGCTACTGATAATTCATTTTTATCGAATGGATTATATTTGATTTACTTTATTCTTACTTCTATATTTATATATACTTACTAATACTTATTAAATATAAAATTAAATGGATAGACGATAGACGCTTTCTACACTCATAGCCCCACAGTAGGATTTTCTCCTGTGTCGTGGGTGCCATGGACACACAAAGACG
>DWNE01005956.1:0-13496 GCA_018249875.1 Cecropterus toxeus | reverse complement strand
AATACGCACATAATTTTAGAAAAATCAGTGGTGCGTGCCTGGGATTCGAACCTCGGATCCTCGATTGAGAGGCCGAGATGCAACCATTAGTCTATCACTGCTCTTACTTCTTATCAAAGGTTAATTTTCTATAACAAAATCTTTTTTCCGATGTATTACTTGAAAGATAAAACTTATTGGATCATAAGCGAAAGTCTTGAGCTCATTAGGTCAAGAATCTAAGATTAAAAGTTGTCTGCAACTGAAAGGAGAGCGATTCTTGAACACAAAAGTCCTTAATGACAAGCTAATACCGAAATCACTTGGAAGCTTCTTTTAATATGTCAATGAATTTACGGTAATGATTAATGGATCATCCTCAATGTGACCGATTTGCAAAATGTGCCTATCCGGCGCCAAGGTAATGAGGTGATTTATTGTAATCCTGTCATAGTACGAAGTCATAAAGGCAGAAAACATTGGCCTGTCACGGGCTGAGTGAATTGATCGGAGTAATGTAGCTTGTAGCCGAATCATTGAGACTTGCCCTATTGTAAATATGCATTAGGGCGGATGACGCTCGCCTTGTCCTTCATTACGCCGATGCGCCGCCAAAGACATCTTCGATCTGTGAAGTGTTTGGTACACGAGCTGTTCAATTATGTTAATGGGTGGCATTCAACAATGGGATCGAGAACACTGATAACTATAGAGTTTCCACCACAATGAAAATCTATTTGGATATTGATATGAAGATAAGTTTCGATTGGAATTAGAGGGTATAGTATAACAATAGCACAAAGATGTGGGACATCTATTAACATATTGAATCAATTAGACATGTGTGGTAAATAAATAAACACATGAATAATTTGGCTTTTATTTTTATACTGTCTATATGTTGACCATATTATAATCACACGTACATATAAAATGGACTGCAAATATATAGTAAGCAAATTATATTAAATTAGTAAAAAAACATTATTTGGGTTATTGTTATAAACAAAAAATGCACGCATTTACTTTTCCTGTAACAATTGGAGTACATGATTGAATGAGTTCTAGATTATTATATATGAAGTCAGCAAATATGTACATGTTTTGAGTTTTGACGGGAATTAAAACTAAAATCGAATTATATGATTTTAAGCTGATATTATCGCGGTTTCTGATTTTCTTTTTGCCTTTCTTTTTGCTTTGATATTTCGACCCAGTTACATGGATCGTGGTCACGGCGAAACTGGTTTCGCCGAAACTAACGTTACATATTAAACTGAAATCGAATTTACAACCAATACAAAATGGAAGGTTAAATCCTAGATGCAACAAGTCAGAAAATGGTACAGATTAGATGAACCAATACCGTTAACCTTATTTGTTTGTTAATTATAATTAACAAATCGTTTGCGAAGGTGTTAAGAGACACCTTCGCAAACGATTTGTTTGTTTGTGCGATTGCATTTATATGCCTGTGAATATCATAGATTTTGCATTTTAGATTAATGGTATGTTCTTCATTGGTTTGGTCATTTTGATCAATGTTTGGCTCATAAAATTTTGTCTTTAATATCCCATAGATATATAAATATATATACATACACATACAACTATATATACATACAACTCTTTTACTTAGAGATTACAGATGCCCATAGGCGGCAGGAGCTACATTATATAAAAAATACATAGTTTATATATGAATTTTTCTTACCTTCCTTTCACTCTCTTTCACTTCTCTTTCCTAGTCACATCTAACTATTAGTTGAATCATATGCAAAGGTGCTTGTAGTCAAGTAATCTAATTCAATTAGTGTTTGCGATAAGGCGATAGGAGAGCGAAGACCACCCTTCATTGATTTGCAACGGATGGGGTAACGTTTATCAGTCAAGATCAGTTAGTTTGAGGGGTTCAATTTGATTAAATAGATAAAGGCTACAGTATAAACATACATTTTAATTTAGAAGACAAAATCATAATGGTTATTAAACTGTCTCCAAAATGATAAATTGAGGTGTTTTACGTAGCAAGTAGTAAGCCAGGCATCAGTCATTTCTCCAAAACCAATAGAGGCACAATAATACAAATACATTTTATTTCTCGGCGTGTCTAGGCACAGGGATGATTGATAGTGTTTGGGGCACACACGTTTATTGTACGGAGCAATTGCGGGTGTCGCTGGCAGAATATCCAGTGAAATTTTATAAATTACATTTAAAAACTTTTGTGCAACCACACTTCCCACTAATGACTCGAATCGGTTGCCCTGAAAAGCAATTTAAGTAAGCGAACGAAGTAGCCTGAAAAATCTCGGATGTTTACATTGCGATTGAAAAGGTGAGGATGAAAAATAATATCCTCTCGCTATCAACAGTGAGTTGGCGGAATAAAAACTCGTCGACTAAAGGCACACAACAGGGGCAATACGTGATTTTCACTAGAGTCATAAGGGGATCGTGGCACCTGCGATATCCCCGTAAGATTGTCGACAAAACGCCGAGTCACGGGGCCGGTGTGCGCTTAAATTACGCGTAAAGCCGAACACAAAGGCTATGCGTATTCAAATTCCATTAATCTCCTGCCCGGGGGAAGGTGGGGTAAAATGAACCGGCGCAGACAAAAACAATGCCGCCGGCAAATAACCGGCTCAGCATTGTTCCGGCAATTAGAAAGCTTTCCCATGTACCGGCCGTGTATAAAAACAGTGTAACATCAGCGAATCGCTGCCTATTGCTCGTTACCGTTGATGTTTATTACGGTTATTAGGACTAAGCCGCACGGTTCGATATCAATGTTTTTAGCCGACGGTGATTGCGACCATACATATGATAATTACGACGGGCGTCTAGTTCGACACCGCGTCGTTAAATCTGATAAAAAGTTATAAGGAAATGCTTTAAGTTAAAATACCATTCCCCTTAACACGATAGAAAATTATGCTAAATAAGCATGACTTTAATATTAAAATACTTACATTTAATCGAAATACTCAACATTTATCAAAAATACTGCATTATTAAAAATATATACCAAATTAAAAATATATTTAGAATTAATATTAAAATTAAATCAACGTTATTTAAAATTTTCGTAACCAAATGAATGTGAAAAGAAAATTATTCCACGTCATTCGTTCCGAAACTATAACGCACGAAATTACAGAGCTTTTTCATTGTACGATAACGCAGATATCGGGGGCGTGATTAATTTTAAAAGTAGCGTCCGTACGTTGCGTTATCGCGATGACAATCTGCGGTAATCCAGCTCAGGGTGAATGAGTGAACGAGTGAATGAATAAAGCCAATGAACGATCGTCCGACGCCGTGACGAGTACGATCCGAGTTAAACACCAGCGACCCATCAATCAGAGTAACGCCATAAAAAATGATAATGACGCACGTCACACTCGGATTTTCCATAATACGCCGCTGAAAATAGAATAACGTTTTCTATTCATCGAAATAATGAAAATGTAATGAATTTTCTTAATTTACTGATTATGAAAGTGGAGTTTGTCTCACCGGTTTTTCAAGCTACGTGCAAAAACTTTTGAACCGATTCAGTTTATAGCTTACAATTAACTCAAAAATTTTCGTATGTCTTTATTATAGTGGCAGTATTGTGATATAACAATAAAATCATACTTCTTTCATACTTTCCCATGTCAAATACATTTAAACCAAATGACTGTTTCATCATTTAGAAAAACTCTTTTAAATGTATCATGCAATATATGACAAAAAATTTAATGTAATATGTAGGTTATGATTTTGTTGGCAAGTATAGCTAAAAAGGAAGGAATACAACGAAAAGAGTTCATAAACTTACAATCACAAAAAATGGCCCAAACAGATGATTTGATGCGGTCAGAATGTATAGTAAGATAACACAAAAAATATGCTTTTGGAAATTCTAGATAGTAAAAATACTACATTCTGACCGTATCAAATCATCTGCTTGGGCCATATTTTGTGATCGTAAGTTTATAAAAAATACTATTACGAATAGCTAATCCGTTGAGTGGTGTGTTGCGTCTCTTTATACTAACATAATAGTCATGAATACATTGCTAAAAAATAAACAAATGTACCTTACAACAAAACAATATAAAATTAGCCACTAAGCTCTCCATACCATGCGAAAACCGTAACGGGTGGCTTACCTGAAACAAGAAACAAAATGATTATTTTAGGAGATTATAACACATTTAGTCGCGGGTCGGCGGCCGGCGCAAGCTGTGTACGGGGACAATACGACTTGCAATCACAAGGAGCATAGCTGCTCTATTGTTTTTACCGCTGTTATTGCGGAGTGGCGAGCAATAAGCTGGCGTTGTTTGCCACGACCACTATTGTCCTGGGTTATTAAGACAAGCCTGCGACGAGCCCGGGGCGGTTTTGAGTTAAGATCAACTCGGCTCAACTCAGCCGTTGACATAGTTACAGCCACGTGGTGCGGACAGGTTGAGCTGGTGACGGAAACGCTGAATACATTAACTTTATGAGTTTGCGTTTATACATTGTTTATTTTTTATTTGAGATGAGAGTTATTTTGCTATATTAGAAACGTGAGTGTGACAGCGACATTAAACGAAGACACGTAATATACTGAAAAAAATTGGCTTGAAAATATATTGTATGTTTTGTTTCCATTTGTACCTTCCGCTTTCCGCTTGCATCTCTAAGTGTTTCACGTATAAATTGAAAGAGAGCTGTTAATTTTAACGGTAACTTATTTGTAACAAACAAAAGACTTCCCAAATAATGTTACCCATCAAACAAGTTTATCCGTGGAATAATTACCGAAGCTTATAGACGCGAGTATCATCGCTCTATTTGAGCAACAAAGCTACACGGTTAATTCGCAGCGCAAATAATAGATAGCAGCGGATATGTGAATAAACAATTGCGGGCAAACACGTCGCAGCTGTGAAGGCACAGCGTTTAGTGGTTGCCCGCCCAATTGGCTGTCAACACCGTTGCACAAGGAGTACGTGTATTTTCGATAGCAATACGTTTTTTAGCTTTTTATACTGCAGTGAAAAGCATCAAACGTTGATTGTTTGTCTATGGATTATTAACGTACTTCTCTTTTTATATTTTATGTATTTTTATAGTATTGTTATAACCATTTTATTAATACTTATCTGATTACTCGCAAAACTAGGATAATGTTTAAAGTCGGTTATGGGAACGAAAGGGAATTTTGATGAAACACATATTTTATTATGATTTTATATGTAAGATGTCTACTATTAGAAGTATTACCGTCAAGAAATTTATATATATACGTAGCAGCTCTAGAGAAATATCGTTTAGTATTTGCAAATCAAATTGACAGTTCACACTAATTAGAGGAACAACGTTATGCTGAGTTGCCCATCAAAATGTTATCGTATGTACTCAATAATTAAATTGATATAACACAATATGAATTCTCAATAAATAACAATCTGGGCTTAAACTATTATATAGATATTAATTATACAAATTAAGTAACACTTTTAAAAGGATTTAGAAAAGAAAAAAATGCATTTAAAATTTATGGGAAAATTGTTTGCGGGCAAATAGACAAACTATTTTTGCTCGTCCAATTGGCTGCCAACTACGTAACTGAATACTGGATTTTCAGTGTTATCAATTTGTTTTCACCGTATTTATCATGCCAGGAAAAATGTAAAGGTTTCTTTCAACCCGCCGTAACCTTTGTTGGATTTTAAATTGAATATACGGAGCTTATATACAATTAAAACATTGATTATTTAATAATAAAATGTAATAAATACTAAACGTATAATTTAAATAATCGTTTAAAAGTATGGGTTTAAAGCCTACGGACTATTAATAAGTAAAAAATCATTATTTAAAAAAAAATCTTGTTTGTGGACTTATTATTACACAATTTTATTACTTCAATCGTAATTAAATATAAACATATAAATTCTTAAAATTACTTTTAACCTTTCCATTTATAAAATATCTAACAATAAGAACGAGCCGTTTTTACACATATTTGTTACAATGAGGTCGGCGACATATGTTTGCGAGAATGAATCCTGTTTCAAAATACACATTTGCCTTTCACGCAAAAAGATCTACTCATTTATCAAATCACCGTTGTCTACATTATGGAGTCGAGGCGTATTGTGAGCAGGCTAAAAGGCCCGTCTACGGGAAATCTGACGACGCTACTCACACTGAAATACACACAAAAACCGACTTTATACTCATCATCATAAGAAACAATAATCAATGACTGAAACCTCTTGTATAACAAACGGAGACCGAACCCATTTCAGAACAGTAATTTAATACGCAAATTAACCGAGTCAAATTAAACAAATAAAATTAAGAAAATCAAAAACCGTTGCGATTTCCCCTATAAATACATTATTACCAGGACTTCCCCCGAAAAACAATTACCCATGAAATTATTAATTATTAGCCTTGGACGTAATTTCTAGCAATCTAATTATTCCATTACATTATTTATGTTAATAATTATATTATTGATTTGTGGAGTTTACTTTGATAAACAAATTAGTTTGAAAACTTACAGAAAAAATATATAATAGGAATATTCTTAATAACTTATGATATCCACGAAAATTAAGTAACTCGAGGAAACGACACATCCTTATTTTTAGATAAGATATCTTAAAATACATAAATCATAGGCGGACATCACTGTAATATCTATCATAACGTATTTCGATGCCGATATGTTGTGTCCCAGCGTAGTCCTCTCATGTATTCTTTTGTCATATTCAGGTCACATAAAGTTTTCATTGGATTTTATTCAATCGGCTGTAGCTTGGATAGAAAAGGAACGTAAGCTACATTTGTGTAAGTGGCTCTGCTTCTTTTAAGTGGCGTGACGTGCGAAAGCTGAATAACCGTAATACCGGTAAGCGGTGCAGCGGAAAAGGCGCGTTTAAAAATTACCCTGAGTTATTTCTATGACGAACACGTACAGTCATATGTATTCGCCGAAAGCATTTCGTATTTGAATTGGACGCTGTCGCTCTTGCCGCTCGCCGCAGATATTCGCCGGGAGATGGCTTAAGCCAATTTTGTATTAGTGCACAACTGCACACCATTACGTGCAAGTTTACGGAGACTAACCTACTAGGCAGTTGTCTTACTGTTAGCTAGTGAGATACTCGGAAGATACTCAACCGTGTTTCATGTAAGATAGTATTGACCAAAATAAATAAATTATGATAATAACCAAAGACCGCTCGCTGCCTAAAAATAACTGAAAAGGGAAAAGTACAGAAATTTGTTCAATTTATTTCTTGTCGACGGTTAAGCCACTGCCTTAGAGACGTGATTAGGAACTAAGTAAAATTTATTTTATCGGTGGCTTTCCGCCGTGAGTGCATGTACTATGGCATTGTTTAATGGAGCATTCGTTTCGCGCACATTAGGAGCTAAGGAGAGTGTTGCGAACACAGACAGAATCTCACTTAGTCCTAAAATGTAACTAAAGATAGAATTATTAATGTATACCTCGCTGTTTTTAAAAGCCCTTGTGTCTTTATTTATTATGTATAAAAGTAGATTGCTTTGTAAATTAATTTAACATGCAAACTGAAGTCTCACTAAGGAGTCTCATAAATTATTGTTCACTAGCTGTTGCCCGCTACTATGTATGTTCAAACTATGTATCATACTAACATATGACCCTTATTTAATACCCTTAGGGGTGTATTATAAAAAAAAACCTATCTTAGTGAGTTTTAGTCATAAAATGGACCGATTGTCCAAATATCTGAAGATGGTAGAGTTCTTTGTGGTTTGACTTTGGGAGCACCACGGCCACACCTATTTCTGCGTAAAAAGTGCAGTGTTATGCATTGCTGTGTTCTGGTCTGAAGAGTGTGGTAAGCGAGATATACTTATGCGAGATATACTTATGTTCTAACTTACTTCTGAAGGTTAGCAACACATCTGCGGCTAACTTCAAGTAAGACCTGATTTTACCTCGGGTTGATTACAGATGTCCATGGGCGACAGTTACCACTTCCCATCAGGGGAACTGCATGCTCGCACGCTGTTTCCATATTATAAAAAGAAACGTCTATCTAGTTTTGACTGTACCTATCTGTTATGCAATGTTTGGTAAGACGTGATCGATTGGATAAGACTAGGACTGTCATGTAAATTTGTAAGTTTTAAAACTCGTGATAGCAATTACATTACTTCAATATATTTTAAATTTAAATCTAAAATCTATTAAAATTAAATATGTATATAAAAGCTACATTTAAAATAAACTTCACCGTCAGTAGCGAAATCCAAAGGCAATAAATAAATGTAAAGCTATAATTGAAAATAAGCAGATCTTTACTTTCTTTATCCGTTATTAAATATAAACACGGACTTTAAAAATTCTCGAGTTGAAATGAAACAAAAATTCACGACGTTGGCTTCGGAGTTCCCGCGTCGGAAACTCGTATAAAAGACATTTCGCCGGAGCTCCTTGCCTATCGGCAGTATTATTCAAATTAATTTAGCGCGGTGAGGCAAAAAGTGCGCGCGTTGGGCGCTCCGCCCCCATATTCATAGAGTTGCCCTAAATTAGCATCACAATGAAGTGTTAGAGGCGCGAGCGGCAAGTGCTTAATGCGACCTGGGTCTTCTCACGCGAGTTGTCGTACATAACAATGTATTTAGAGGAGCACTTCACTGCTTTTTGTGAGCGTCTGTTAAGCTTTAAGGAATTGACAAATAATATATGTACGAAAAATTTGAATTTTTGCGGAAGAGCAACAATGAAATACTCCATATGAGTAGGATAGTTTTTGCGGGCTTTCCACAAAGAGATATAAAGGACTACCTTGTTCATAACGGAGCCGTGTGGCGCCTACGGCGCTAGTATATTTCGCTCAGAAAATTTTCAAGTTCCATTTATGTAAAAATGCTCTTTCGTATTTGTTCGTTCTCAGATTTTCTGTATTATTGCATTGATATACATTATATTTTAATATATAAAATAATTTACAAATAACTGTAAATAACTTGTAACTTTAATATAATATCAATCTGAAGCAATCTGATCATATCATATATATTATGAGCAATAACATTATTATATTTCAGACCTCTAGAAGACGTAACTTAGCTGCTGAAAATATGTTTCATACAAGGCATTGAAGCGTGGAGCAGACAAATAGGAGTTTATTGTTTTTTCAACCACCCTTTTACCTTCACCTTGCCGCCTATAAATAAATCAAAATATTCAGGAAGGGCTCGACTTTAAGGCAGCTTAGCGGAATCGTAAAATTCAACAGCGGCATCGCCCCGGGGTTTATCTTTCGGTAGCATTTCCCGTGTTTCTACTCCAATCGTAAAAGTGTAGCGCAGCATATGAATAGAAAGCAACCGACCCTTTTACCGGGGACATATGAAGAGCACTGGCCAATTTTAACGTCAAAGAAGATTATCTTTTCAAAGGACGACATTAAAAAATATTTTCCTTTTGTCGGTAAGCTGCCGTAGACATTTGTTTTTGATGAAAATCTTTGTAGCAATAATAATGTTTTCCTTTTGTGACGATATCTTATTTTAGGCAATTCATAAATTAATTTGAAGCTATGCTTGATACTTTCCCGTCATGTGTACGACAAAAACAAATTAGATGTGTTCGCAATTTTATAAAAAGGCGACGACCCAGAACTTCGTAAACGTAATCCAAAAATAAATTAAATGTTGTTATTATATAACTTTCTACCCGTGGGACAGAAAAAAGTTTTTATTTCATAACGGAATATTTTATAGGTAAACAAATTTAATTACAGACTTGAATTAGCCACAATGGCCGGCTACCGTCGCAGCGAATGTGAAACTTAGGCGACCGGAACTTCAAACGAGTTCTCTGAAAGTGGTACCGCAAAAAGTGATCTGTTAGTGGCCCACCTGTTATTAATTTATATACATATCGATTATTGCCTGTAGCCGCTACGAAATTATTTAACTCATAATAAAATAAATAGGTAGGGGTCAATATAACAATAAATTTACTAAGAAAAACATGCAGGTAATAAAATAATATACCAAAACTAAATCTAGATAATTTAAACGAGCAAATCATTTGTATTATATATTTTATGAAATTGATTTTTGGAAAACCAATAGTTAACTAGATGATCTTTTTTATTTAGAAAGTTTCTTAATTGAAAATTTAATACATTATAAACATAGTTACGTTATATAAAATAGTTTTCTTGTAACAAAACATACGAGGGTAAAAAGATATTTCGATGTATGGATGTAGTATACAATTGAAATTTGCTACATTTTATGGATAATAATATTATAAATATAAACTATTATAAATAACCGTAATCTTCAATTGAGGCTCGAAGGCCCAGGTACTAATCAATTAAGAAATGATATCCAATTTGATAACAAATTTATCGTTTCCCAAAGGTTAAAATCCGTGAACAGAATTTGCGGTATTGTGCTGAATAAATTGTTATTAATGACCATAACGCTCCCTACTTGCAGTATAATAGCGGCCGCACTTTGTTTAGGGATAAATTTTCAAACGTACCCACGGTTTAGACCGGAAAATCCAAAATTATATACTGACCGCCGGTTAATTTGTTGATTCATGTACAGAAACCGAGCTACCTTTATTTTTCATAACTGAGCCAGGTTTTCCGAGAACTGAACGTTTGCAAACGCTTCTTTTTCGTTTCTCAATATAATCTAATATTTTTTGTAGGTACCTAAGCTACCCCACATACGCGTCTTACATGTAGTCTTAAAATTAGAACAGCGTTAAATATTAGTTTTAATTTTTTTCCCCACGTATTAAATTAAAACTGCAGAGTGATGTATTTTTAATTTAAATTAATTTAATTGGAAAATTTCCAGTTTACAATGACTCATATAAATATTCTTAACTATATCCCTGGTCTAACTTAGTTAGATGATCCGTACAACAGTATAATTAATTAGTTACTGCAAACGGTCGTATAATGTTATTTGTAACATGTGTTGCAATTTTAATTACTCTATCTGTACAAGGACATAAAATAATGACTTCTGTTCAGAGCTTTGTAATGTAAATCAAACACAATAATATTAGCACGTTGAAATTTCAACAAAATGTACAAAGAGAGATGAAGTAATGGGTAACATTATTTTAATATTGTTACCTCGGAATCCATTAGGGAAAGTATTTTTTTAGAAAAGCAATGAAATTATCCTTGGAACTAGGAGTGACCCGCCGGAGGAAAAACATCAACATCCTCGGCTCCCCACTACAAAGAGGCCAGCATTTGTATTATCATTCCATTATACAAAAGTCACCGGGGTTTGAAGTGAAAACGTAGAACTCATTATTCCTGGGGCACAGAAAATGATTTCAAACGTTAACAAGGTTTCCCATAATAGAGTTGTTCACAGAGATTTAAGAAAAACAAGTATGAGATGGGAACCTTCAGTTCTTTCTCATTGGCTTGTGTTTCCACAAACTTCCATTTTTTATCAGATTGAAGTAGCAAACGAGCATACAATGCACGTGATGGTACTTGGTTACTACTGCGTATGGACATCTGTAAGTAGCACATAGAATAGGGGTTCTATGCGAAGTCAAACACAGATCAGTTGCTACTCTTGAGGCCTTGGAATTGAGCCGGCAACCACACTCTTTCACCGAATCGCAAATACTGTTTACCGCTAGAAATATGTAGGTGTGGCGGCGTGTGGTACCACCCCGAACGAAGTGCACTGGTAGGTATTTGATAATGTTTCCCTGTACCACCTGTATCTAGTGTTAGAAGAAAAAAGTAAAAAATATTGCTTAATAATAACTCATATCCTATTTGTATAACGCCTTCAAACGTCCAAAATGGGAAAACTGCAAAGTACGGCTATCGGATGATTCCCGGATTTCGTTAAAAAGAGTTATCGTATTTCTGCGCAACCTTCTTATAGCTAAAAAATAACTCGTGTAACGCATACCTCTTCTTTTATATTTTTGATAAATTACAATTTTATTCTTAAAATATACACTCTTTAAACATCTTTTGTGAAAAAAAAACCATATAATAGTAACTGGCAAACATATACAAAATGTTATATAGTTCAAACAACACAATATTGACAATACTATGTTTTTATTCACAAGAATATATATCATTCAGTAATAAATGGAGAGAAATAACTTCAAACTAGTTACTCAAGACTTTCCTAAGAAAAAACTCGAAAAAGCAGCAGTAAATCCAGTACATTTTCGTGAGTCCCCCAGAGGAATTTCTATATTATTTATAATACGTTGGGGAGGATCATTCTGCTCGTTTACCGCGGGATATAGCTGCGAATGCTCGTTTGTCAAATGCACAGTCATTTATTCAATGATGTATTCTCAGATTCAATTCATAACTAAAGAGTTAGGATTGTGTGAGTAGGTTATCTCTCCCTAGAGTAGCGCCTGATTAAGGTGATTGAACGTTACATTACGCTACACTAAGAGCGAATTAAAAAACACACACACAGGAGTATTTTTCTTACAAGTATTGTATATGTATATTGCCTTTTGGGTGTCATTAAATTTACGTTCGAAGGAGTAATATTATAAAAGTTGGAGATGTAAATTGGTAGGTAACGTGACTAAGCACAATTTACAGGAAATTGGATTAAAATTGATATAGTAATAAAAAATTGCGTAGATTCGAATTTTAGATCATTTATACTATTAGGATCTTAACATTATATCCTAGGTCTAGTTAGCCACATTTGCAGTTGTATCTTCTTTTATTATTATTGCAGTTTTCAAACAAATTTAGTACTATGTATTCTTTAAATGTCATTTATAACTTGAGAACAAAAAAATAATAAGCTTCTTTTTATATTGGTTTTATTATATACAAAACTATTAATATTTATGTAGTTACATAACAATAAATTTATTTTACGCCTTCTACACTTATAGCCCCACACTAGGATTTTCTCCTGTGTTGTGGGTGCCATGGACACACAATGAAGAATGAATAACCACTCAGACCCAGAACAAAATCTAAATTCAATTTTTAGATATTTGTCTGGCCGAGAATCGAACCCTCCGCGTGTCAGACCGGCATGGCAACCGCTTCCCTACGCGAGTCGCCATGTGATAAAATACTCTAGCGTAGTCATACATGAGTACACATAGTTTAACTCAACGTTGTAACGGTATTTAAAAAAAAACAATAATAATAGTAAGGTGGTAATAGTAAGTGGGCATTAGTGACTAATAGTGCACCTTAAATAAATGTATATTACAACCGCAAATGCGTAACAAAGTTTTTATAACGGAAAAGTTCTACACTCGGTCAGCGTCCCGCGCTATATCATTTTTATGGGCTGGCCATTCAAGAAAATAAAGAATTACTGAATAAATCGCAACACGTACACGCACGTTCAGTTACAGTACTGTAAACTTATTACTGCGTATTAGAATTTAATTATCACTGCTTTACGGTGAAGGAAAACATCGTGAGGAAACCTGCACATCTGAGAGTTCT
>DWNE01005955.1:0-13497 GCA_018249875.1 Cecropterus toxeus | reverse complement strand
GTTATCAAAATATATTTGTTACTATATTTTCTTTTTTTTTATAACCATTATATTTATTTCTTATACGTGACTTTTTTGGCGTATAACAATAACATGTGTTATTGTTATACACTAAAAAAAGTCACACTTCATACTTTCAAAAAATGGTCACTGTTAATAACTGATCTATGTGTATACAAAAATATAAAGATACATAAATTAATTGTTTATATCGTAGTGGTACACAAACGCTGCTTAGCAATAACAAAATATACGTTTTTATAATCCATGACATAAGCTCAAATTGTAAATCCTTTCAAATTTTATTATCTGCAAAAACATTCCAAAACGGCTTCGTTTTTCTGTGTCGTGACTTAGTAACTACATTTAGGTAAAAATCTAGTTCGTTTTTTACACTGCACAGAAAAAAATGTCAAATTGTGTTGAAAAAGTGTAAGAATACGAAATGGCAGGATGGCGCCACACTCCATGCACACCTATAATAAGTGCAATTCGTTGCAGTCTTGACCATTATTGTTATTAAATAACTGTTATTGTTATTAAGTAGCAATATTGCAGGCCATTGTATTGAACACAGACGTTTTAGTGGCCCAAGATAGACAGTGCCAGTAATCACAAAACAGAATCCTTTTTTTTCAACAATTTTTTATCAGATTGAAGATGCAACGAGCATGCAGGTCATTGGATGTTAATCACCAAATAGACATCTGTAAGCAACTTTACTACTATATGAGGCGACTTCTTATTCGCCTCATATAGTAGTGAGTCAGTAAACAAACTCTTCCACCGAAATGCCAGAACTACTCCACGCTAGAAATAGGTGTAGCGGTGGTACCTTCCTTTCCGAACTACACTGGTTCTACCTGGTTTAATTAATAGCAAAATAAATGTTAATAATTAATAGCAAATGCAACTGGAATAACCATACTTGATCACAAATAGTCACCGTTACCCGTAGACATCACTGTAGCTAAATTAATGTAAATGAGAAGTCCGTTTAAATTCGATAACAGTCACTTTATTCTCTTGAAAAACAAAAAGAAACAAATTAAATATATTTATTATAATGTGACATATTAAATAAAGGACAGTACAGGTACCGTAGGTAAATATATGATATCGTGACACCAATTTTTTTAACTTTTTTTTACTATTTCCTACCGTTTATCTTTTAAATCTTTCTCTTCTTGTAAGTAGAATACCCATCAGTAAAATGTAAGTAGGTAATAATCGAATTTATATCTCAAAATTTTACCGTATCCTATCTCTTCCTTCACAATCTCGGAGCTTAAACCCGTAAGCTATAAACCTTCCCTCAAACCGGGCTCTTGCGCCATTAAATTTAATGATGTTGAAAGATAATCAGCCTCTTCAAAGGTACATTATGTGTTAATACCTACTGACGGAGTGCAAAACAAGAAAAAAAATGATTTTCGTTTATTTTTGTTCATTTTAAAACGGTGTTCAATGGCAACATTTAAAATTATGGCAATTCAAATATGTAATCTTATTGGCATTTTTAATGCTTTAGTTATATTTTGCTGTAAAGCTAAGATAAGCTAGCAGTCATAGTCATATGAACATTAAGATTTGGATCCTGGCACCACTTGGCTTTGTACCTAATGAAAGGTAATGATTATGATTGTAACTGTCTATATTATTACTAATAGGTTCGTTTATATTCTTTAAAACTATATTAAAGCTATTCCTTATATGAAACAGTTTTTGTTTTTCGACGAAAGAGTGTGGCCGCCGGCTCACTTTTATAATATCTCAGTCCTAGAAAGTAGCGACCCATCTGCGAATTACGTAAGATTATGTAAGAGAACCCCTCTTTTATTTGAAGTTGATTAATGGTACAGATGGTAAGTGGTCACTGCCCATGGATATCTGATCCATGGGCAGTGACCACTTACCATCTGATGGAGTGCATGCTCGTGTGTTCCTTCAGGGGAAGAAAAAACAAAAGAAAGCATATATTTTTTAAATAACACCAAAGCATAAACTGTACAGTCATTCTCAGCATCATTCACTACGCACTGACACGTCCAAATACTCTTCCAAGCCGGTACATATTCTAATATACCCAATATGGAATCTAGCGCCTCACGTTAGAGACGCGAATACCAAATCTGAAGAGCTGGTAATAGCATATTTTCCTACACCTCTTTGATTTTCCACCACACCACCTCCGAGCCTTGAGTATTTTCCTCCATTTCCGCTTGAATACGTGTTGCCTTCAAAGAAATTTGCAGCCTTAACCGAAAAACTATTCCTCGCAACCCTCTCACAGACTTCCTCAAACAAAATCGCCCTTAACCTCCCTAGTTATAGAGTTCATTTTGCTTTGCCTATAAAAATATTTTGAAATATGATTTATATTCCCCTCGTAATAGAGTTTAAGCTTCCGCGCGAACATTACAATTTAAAGGAAGAGGAAATATTCTAGATCTAGGCTGAAATCCAGGCGAGATTCTGATAAAATATGAATATTTTCGACGCTTCAACGTGCTTTACAAATAAACTTACGGAGATTTGAAAACTTACATTTTTCTAAGATTTGGCTTTAAATTTTATAGTACCGACTGCTATTATTCTAGTATTTACTGTTAAGATATGTAGTTTTTCCTGGCATTCAATATTTATAAATGGTTTGATCTGTATTATGTTAGATCCTTATTTAAAATTACTTTCTTCTGAAGGACTTAAATATAATTCCTTGTACAACAGTGTGTAATTGTGTATTACAGGAATCGTAACATCAGTAAATTCTAACTTAAATAAAAACTGATAAGAAGTTACCTAAATCTCGAAGGACCTTACGACAGTAATTTAAAATGTCGTGCCGTCTCAAGTTACACGTGTTAACTTATGAAAATAGTAAAAAACCGTACAAACACTTAACCCATTTTTTGTACAGTCGACAAAAACGACTAGAAATCCTCACTTTTTCCTGCTGGACCCCAACATACCTGTTCGTGGGTGTATCAACAAACATGCACTTGAAAACCTTTACAAAGGTAACCCAACTCTACGTTCCCATCCCAAAGTTAAATTTCCAATGAGAATGGATCCCCAAATTGATATAAAACAGAATGCATCTACGATTTCTACAAACGACTTCGAACGTACCCTTGATCTTAAATAAGTTCATTTTCCCTTGCAGTTCCTTCACGTATCCTACCATATGACCATACACCCTATGTTATGGTCTTAGGGATGTTTTCTGGATGTTCTAGGGAATGCTGGAAAGATTGTAATAACGATGGGGCCGGGATGGGGTGAGCAGGGGCTTGTTGCTAAGCGATGCTTCTGCTCCCTGCACAACACAGATTGTCGAAGGGAATGGTTTTCGGGAATCACTAGCGGATTTACTGCCATATTTAAACAATACTAATTTTAAACATGAAAAAAGCGAAAATTGTTTTCGTTTCACGTTAGAATGGCATAGTTATCGAAAATAGTGTATCGTGACGAGTTACGAGCGTGTCATTATCGCAGACAAGTTTTATGCTATATATTTTCTTGTTTCATTCTTTGAATCGAAATATAACATGAGGTGAATATTCAATTAGTTGATAGTCGTCAACAACTAACGAACTACTAAAAGTGTTTGTATTATTGTTTGATAATTCAAAATTATGAGAGGAACAATTTTACCAAATTTCATTATAAGAGTTTGCAATCTATGATCATAAAGAATCCAAACCTGATTTTAAAATTCGTCAGTATTTAGTAATCTAAATACTGACGAATTTTGAAACCAGGTGCATGGAGAATTTAAGAATTTACCTAATCCTAATGGATTAGGTAAATTCCCATGCATTCCGTAAGGCCCCATATTACCTTTTCCATAACGAAAATAGCCGATCAATTGCCCCAGTATTCTACCAAGCAGCTATTTAAATAGTCCTCTTATCTGAAACCTGACAATTTACATGCCCTACATTTTGCCGATAAGTTACATAAATCGATATCACCTGCACCAAACTGAGCCGATCGGCTGATAATAAAATAATTCGTATTTTTCCAATACCTGCTCAATAATCACCAAATGTATGTTTATGTACTTGCCTTTTTTATAATACAGAAGTACGAGTAGCAATTGAGCCGTCCCCCTAGTGGATAGTGGTAACTGCCGCCAATGGACACCTGTAAAATCAACCCCAGATAAGATTAGAGTCTTACCAGCGGATGCCTACAGATGCGTTGCTGCTCGTGAGGTCTAAGTTGCAACATCTCGGATAACTATGTCTCCCTTACCACGCCTTCCAGAGGAGAACACAGCAACGCAACACCGCTGTAATTAAAATGGCTAACTTGTTTGTAGTGTGTGTTTTTTTATATATTATACACGTCAAACGATTTAAAAGCTATAAAAGGCAACGTAAGATACGATATATTATCTTCTTTGTTCCTCATGAATAGGCGTCTTTACAGCCTAAATAAGATTGTTCAGTAAGACTGTGGAATTTCTGAAGCTTACCTCATCAATATTTTTATGTTACAATCATAAGTACTTAAATGTTTTGCGTTTTTTTATAATATATTTACTTAGCGGAGAATTCTCAATAATGCAACACTGATATTTTTTTGTTCTAATGGAACAGCTGTACCATATGCGAAGGTCCAAATATGTTATTTTACAAAATTTTAT
This sequence comes from Cecropterus toxeus, assembly GCA_018249875.1. Lineage (NCBI taxonomy): Eukaryota > Metazoa > Arthropoda > Insecta > Lepidoptera > Hesperiidae > Cecropterus > Cecropterus toxeus. Next base: position 8,840 of record DWNE01005955.1, on the reverse strand, counting down.
TGTCTCGGCTTTGAAGTGTTTGACATTTTAAACTTAGAAACTAGCATCTGCATCTATGTATTTAATGACTTTTTGGATAGCTGATGAAGCAAGCTTATTTTTTTTTAATTATTTCCGATTGAATCTTTAATAACATTTTGCAGGTCACTTTTAATTTCACGAATGTTTTGCACAAATAAAACCAAAACACAAAAATGCTATTATATATTTAATTAATGTAATTAAAATAATAATTAAAAGGGAAACAAAATGTAGTTAGAGCACCAAGGTATATATTCTAAAAACAACATATTAATAATAAACTTAAATTAGTTAATTTTGAATTGTGCGATTATTCATGCAAAGTACTATATTTCCATTACACTAAAAATAAACTTATGTATACAATAGTAGGTAGCATATTAATGATGATGACTGAACCACCATTTTAATTACATTATCATACTCATTGCTTATTTTGATTGCAAAGCGAAGGTGAAATGGAGCTACAAAATTTTATTGCATCACATTATCGAAGGACGAATTACACCGGAAGTTTTTGATAAAAATATTAGCAAAACGGATGTGATAAACGGTGGAAAAAAACGACTAGAGCATGAGTCATGGCGGTGCATTTCCATAATGCTGGTGCACTAAAGTGCTAGACTCACCGATAGCTAGCGAAAACTTCGAACAGTCAGAAATTAAATGTCCCTTAGAATCAAAAGGAATGTTGCGCCGTTCCATCTAAATATATATAACTCAAAGATATATTATACTGTATATGATTGACATAGTGATCTATCAACGCACAGCCCAAACCACTGAACGGATCGGGCTGAAATTTAGCAGGTAGATGTTATGACGTAGGCATCCGCTAAGAAAGGATTTTGATCAATTCTAACCCCAATGCGATAAAATAGGGGATGAAAGTTTGTATGAAACTTTGTTAATTTTAATATTTTTAAACGCGAGCGATGCCGCGGGCAAAAGCTAGTTGGGTATATTTGAGTGGTTTTTTTACAAACGGCCATGCAGTCCACTTGATAGATTCAAACGTCCATGGACAACTGGACCTACTTGTAATTCTACCTGAGTCCGATTACACTTGTGTTGCCATTCCTAAGTACCAAAATCGCCACATAAGTAAAGCGGCATTCAATTTATTCACACAAGAAATTAACGCTAGAAATAGTTAAGATACCTTTCCGATCGAGCTGTGTTAGTGTGTCCACTTTATTATTTCATTAATGTTATTATTAAATTACTCATTAATCATTAAAATTGGTTTAGCCGTTTTTTAAAAGGCTTTTTTAAAGAAAAATATAAGACTTAACAACTGAAGACTCATACAATAAAAAAGATAAATTAATTATTTGCTTCTCAATTCCAAATCAATAACACGAATTCACGCCCCGCAGTCGCCCTACTGCTGCTGCTACCTAAAGGGGATCTACTGTAAGTACAACAGTATCCAATGATGTGAGTTATAACTTAAAAAATGCTAACTTGTGTGCTGCTTTTAAGTCAACGTAACTTTTAAGGACCTCTGTGTTTCGACTCCAGAAACACCCCACTTCAACTATTTCAGCCTAAAAACAGCAGTGTTAAGTATTGCCGTGTTCTGGTCTGAAAGGTGTGGTAAGATATACTTATCTTAACAGGGGTTAAGAGCATTCGTTCGTACAGATTCGATTCGTACAGATCATGATTACAGATGTCCATGGCCAGCAGTCGCCACTTACCAGATGAAATGCATATTTGTTACTTTCATCTATATTTTTTATATAATAAAAATTGTTTGGTTGAACGCGCTAATCGCAAGAACTACTGGTTCGAACTGAAAAAATATTTTTGTGTTGAATAGTACATTTATTGAGGCAGGCTATAGGCTATAACATATAATTATGTTTATTTGTTCTTCCTTATTTAGTAGCTGGTGAAGCCGCGAGGCGCAGCTAGTCTCATATCAAAAAATCTGTTAGCTAATCGCTTCTCGCTGATGCTGAGACCTGTGCATCGCATGCACCATGGTTACGTCAGTATTCAATTACACCTGTCCTTGACTTTAACCTTGGATCGTCTTATACACATTTCACGTTCACTGCACCAAGACGCTCTACGTAGCTCTTATTACAATGATTTAAAGGAGAAAATCGAATGTTAAGTCTGTCACCATAAAATGCAAGAGTTATACCTAAGTTTAACACGAGTCGTTCCTATTATGCAGATAATCATTATTCATGGCGTTAATTTAATCAATGTTTTTATATATGACATTGCTCCATAAAATGGACATGTTTATAGATAGTAAAGTGGTATCGGCAGCGCTGTAATTATGCTGATTATATAAGGTATCTATATACGAGGAAATGGGTTTGATTTTCAGTAAACTCATTATTTGTTTGATTAAACATTTATTATACTAGTTACGCTTTCATAATTTCATATGAAATTATTTTAGCTTGTGTCAATTTTTGTAGAGCAGTAATAATGATACAAAACTATCCAAAATAATATTAATAAACCAAAATATTATGAGATGTCTTACAAAATATAACAAGTCAATAGATATACAAATTATCGAATCAGATTATTATAAAGAAGGAGCTCTTTGTATTGTTTTTTACCAAAATTTATATAGTACTTAAAGTTCCGTAGGGAAATGGTACAACACTTTTACTGTCAGTACGTTTCGTCCTTGTATGTACACAAAAGCCTTACTTAGAAACATATTGGCTTATTACCTTGACTCCTTATTAACTTATATATTATATTTTCAAATTGTTAAATCGACAAAATTTGGATCAAATAATAAAATATGAGATATATGTCTACTCTACATAATTAAAATATAAAAAAATCTTAGGACCAGTATGATCTGGCCGGAAATGAAACACTACAACACCTATTTATGGAGTAAAACAATTTTTACGTTTCAGTGGAAGGATGTCTATACCTTTTACACATTATGAGATAAAAATCTTCAGGAATCAGGAATAACAAATCACTGGCCACATTGCTTTTTTAACCTTTCTCCTCCTCACCATCTTTGTCCATTGCATCACTCGCTGAAAGATGAAGTTACATCCACATCAACTGGACTCGTGGCGATCCTCCATTATACAGTTTGTGTCCTTTCCTGCCGCGAACCTGCAATGGGTTTATGACTGTGGTTCCGTGGGTGTGGATTGAGCTTCCTCCTGAGCTATTCCCGGACCGCTATGACATAGGGTTTTTCAAGAATGATGAAACAAGAGCTTTCCTTCAAAGCTGGCAATACATTGGCGACTCATCTGGTATGGCAAATGTTCATATGTGCTGTTACATTCCATCAGGTGGCCCGTCTGCTTATTGTTAGGCACAAAAAATATAATAAAAAAATATATTTCATAATCATGTATCAACACAAATATGGCAGTGTGTAAGAACGTACATGAAGATAAATACCTACTTGCGTCAATTTCATGCATTAGATCAAACAAAGTGAGTAGCTACTTCATGTAATCTTATGCATTAACCTTGGATATCCTTTTTAGTATGCGATGCCTACGGTTTGACACGAGTCGATTGTTCTTTAATACTATATTCTATGCGTTCATTAAATGGACTTGATTGAGTACTTGCGATGAGTCTTCCATTTATATATCAGGCTTATTAGTCACTGCTGCACATATGCAAGCTCTAATGAGGTTATTATGATTCCATATCCAAGGATAAAAACGGGACCCTATTACATAGAGCCGCGCTTCGTCTGCCCGTCTTTCTATAACCAGGCTGCATTTCATGAACATAAGATAACAACAAAAATTTACACAATAAAATCTGTTTCTATCACCTCCAGCGCGCAAGAATTCAAATTATTAACTTCGTACTACCAGCGACCTAAAATTCATACACATACATTTAGAGAGACCAACCAAAGCTAAATAGAAAACATTTTGAACAAGTATATCGATTGAAACTGTTCAATATCTCAAAACCCTGCCAATCAGAAAACTTGCTTCAATGCCCAATTTCGCTAAACAAGCATACAGCTATCCTGTTCCGGGTACTAAAAGAGAACGTTCGAGAGCCCGGGTTAGACAAAGGCGGTCCCACAGGACTACTTCCGGGAAGCTCGCCGGGATGACATGTTGCGGTTTGCTAATGGCTTCCGTTAGTAATTGATGTTAGCTCGGCTGCCATCTTGCAAATTAGTGGGTTATTAGACATGTTGATTAATAAGAAGACATTATATTTTGTTAAAAATAACAGATAATGATTCATTTTTACATGAAGCGACTTAGCTTAGTGCTCGGGAGCAATGTGTCTGTGATTGACTTCAGATGGAACCCCTGTTCTACATATATGAAATTATTTACAGATGTCCGTGGGCGGAACTGACCATTATCATATTATATCAGGTAAACAAGGTAAAAAAACATATAAAAATAAGTAATAAGTTATTTGATACCAACTTTGTATTTTGTAAGTCCATCCGAACGATTAAACTGACAGTGGTTTTGATAATTCAGTCAAATTTACTTTCGGACGGGTGCAAAACTTTGTTGAAATATTGTTGAAATGAAAAAAAAATATAGAAGCGATTTCTAAAAAACTCAGGGTATTCTAACTTAGTTTTTAGAGATTTCGGACCAAGCCGAAATGTTTCGTGCAACTGCAAGCTCACAACTCTGATAATGTAGTAGTCAAGAAGTACTATAATCTTAATCATGTTCACGTGAAAACACCGGTCAGATTACGATGAAATTAGTGTACATAGATAGTTATTATACTATTATTCTTTAAAAGTAATTAATAAAACGTAGTTAACAGTGTCTAATTTATGAAAGTAACTTATTTGAATATAATTTAAGAAACATAAATTACATCCTAAGGGAAATCACTATTCACTTTATCTTCTGAATTGGGACCATCATTACAGTGCCGGAGCCATCTTGAAGTGCGTTCAATAATAACACTAATTACCGCCATTTAGTCCGTAAAACGAACAGAATCTGAAATAGGGTTTACGATTTGTACAAGGAGGCTTCAGACCTAACTGAACGTTGAAAGTATACTTATAACAAAGTAACAATCGACTCACTCAAATCAACCACTGAAAGTGAAGACAATTTTTTCTCTTCCTTAATGTTTCGAAGACTTCTGGTGGTTCAAATCCGGAGACACTACCACTACACCTACTTCTCTCTTATAACGAATAGCTGCAAATGGCAGTTACCACCTTACTGATTCAAGAACTCTACATGATCAATTACTACTTCCATAATATAAAAAAAACTGAAAGCATTAAGTATAATTACAATATTTTAATCTGCTCCATCTTCTTCATCAATTCTTTGAGGTCCTGCTGGCCTCTGTTAATAGGAAGTTTGGCCAACAGTTGTCGCACTTGACTCACGTGTTGGTGACCACAGTAACCATTGTGGTATTGATGTTATATAAGAAAGCACTACTGACTAGATTTTGTACCTTCGTAGTATCTTACGACATCCACAGGAAGAGAGAAAGAATTCCTATACAAGACCAACACCACGCAATACTCGCAAAATTCTCAAGTATACAAAAAAAAATCGTACATATACATCCAGTTGGGTCTGAAGCATCTCCAAGAGTGGAGTAACGAAAGCTCGAGTGAGCTTTCGGCTGTACAATTATGTAAATGTCGTAAAGCGATTTAATTCAAAGAGCCCGCTGCAGGCTCGTTAAATGTTCAACTTTTCCTCTAAACTCTAAGTTAAGCCTTAAGTTCTCAGCTCTTCAGATAATGTCTATCATTACAACTTTGGGCTTCATTGTGTAAGAGTCGTATAGTCACATAAATGTAGGTATACAAACGCAACATCAGATTCTATGAATATCAACTATCTGTGTTCAATTTAAATGCGATATTTCTAATTACAGTTTTGTGTAATAAAATGAGTAGGTGGTAAAGCTGTTACTCCTTCAACTCCAAATCCTGAAGTCTAATTTTTTGTGACTAAACTCGAGTAGAAACTAAACTTATCTGGAATTGCTTACATGTGTCCGTAGGTACTTTTGTATTGTAAAAAAGTCAGTACTTTTTAAATGGTAATTGAACCAGTGCAGTGCCATAGTTTCAGGGACTTCGCTACAGTTACCGAATTCAGACGGTGTATGTATCTTCAGAAGTATTATTGAATTAAATGAATAATAAATATTTTACCATGTTTATTTCAATTATTAATAATACTTGCATAAGAAACGGCATCCGAATTTACAATTTACCTTTTTTTAAACACTTAATTATAAGGCTATATAAAACAAGGTCAAACAAGGCAAAGGTAAGTTTATACAAGATAATAATTGTTATTGGGTTACTTTAATACGAAATACGGTTAGAACGGTAATATAGAACAGTCCCTTCATACAGAAAGGTTATTATTACTTAATTTATCGTTTAGGGCCAGACCGGTGACCGCACCGCACTGCACCGCACATTTGTGTTAGTAATGTTTATTTCACTTTTGTTTTTATTTTATCCACATGTGCTAAAGTTACACAAAGTAAGGAGCTAAATATCATGTTTCTAATATTCACAAAGAAGTTTTTATTTTTTTTATTTTACTCTTTTTGATTCGGTAAAAATGACAAGGAATCGCAGCATGCAATGGATGGCGGTCAACAAAAACAAAATTGGTGGTTGTTGAATTTTTTCACCCTATAAGGGGTGAGAGACTCCAGAATACATAGACTCTAAAATTGGTCGACAAAAAAGTTCCTCTTTTGCGAAACTTTTTCAATAGACGGGGGAGTCTAGGCTTTAACCTTTTTCCCCTCTTACATGTATATGACCATGAGTCGCAGTAACTACTCAACAACAACAGAAAAAACAACAGCTTACTACAATCCCAAGTGAATACCATGAGCAAAATACTTTTGACTATTTACGTACCCAAATATTATAAAAAAACGTTCATTTCCCAAGTAAGCACTTTCATTCATACGAAAAGGTAATAACGTCCGTTAATTTATCGTGCCGGACCGGACCGGGTGACCGCGCCGCAGTAAATTGTAGCCACCCTAACGCTTAACCCACATTTGCTCATACAAAATTACGACATGCCTACAATAAATTTTGTTTCTAATGTTACAAGTAACAAAAATTTGCTTTGTATAATTTTATAATATTGCCCTTCGGTTACCAAAGGGACTGTGCTTAACACTAGAAAATTATATATTATATATAATATATAGCAACAAAGTTTTTTAAGAATATGTTAATATTCATACTAGGTATTTACCTATTACACCTTCTAGGTTCTACCTACCTTCTAGGTTCTAGGCCATGTGGCCTACTGAGCTACTCGAGTTAAAAAATGAGATGAACTTTATACTTATACTGAAAGTGCTTTAGATCTTTGTCTAAAAATTGAAAAACTGTACATGATATTGTGCAGGAGATATTACATTTACATATGTCATTATTTATGAGAAGAAACCATTCAAAGCAAGCAAAGTAACACATATCATATTATATACCCAGAGTATACCATATTTAATTGATTCCACATAATTTAATGGTCCCACATCCGACGAAGGCAGCCGGAAATTCGAAATTATAATACATAACCCATTTACATTAGTTGTAAACTGCGCAAGATTTAGTGGCGATATTTCCTTCCTGCGCGGACAATGCGAAATTTTAATGACGGTATTTATTTAGCCACCCTCGTGTGAAGGGTCGGTGAACAACTTGTTTGAACACAAGGGGTATTAGATATGCGATGAAATATCACTCATTAAGATTGTTATTCTAATATTCATAAAACTAAATATCCACGCGTCTGTAAGTTACGTATTTCAAAAAAAGTGACAATAGACATGTATATAATGTTTAGACCATATCTTGTAGTGAAGGTGATAGAACTCTTAATGTTTCGACTTCGGAGGCATCACCACTACATCTATTTCTGCCATTAGGCAGAAATAGATGTAGTGCTCTTATTAAAGAGCAGTGTTAAGCGCTGGTGTGTTGTGGTCTGAACGGTGTGGTAAGGGAGACATAATTTAAAATAGTCTTTCAAAAGTTATTACAATTTAACGTTATGCTATCTTTTTTAATTGCTGTTGAAACCACGGCCATAGCTAGGGAAGAATTTTTGATTATAATAATTGGATAATTAAACTTAGTATTAATTAATAGTAATGAATGAAAATACTTTGAAAGAAATACAAAGGTAAATCTAAAAAAGAATTATTCTATTTAAACTGAACACTCATAGCCACACACAGGGATTTTCTCCAGTGTCGTGGGTGCCATGGACGCACAAAGACAAATAGACATCTAAACTCATCATTTAGATGCCTGTCTGGCCGGGAATCGAACCCGGGACCCACTGCGCGTTAGATGAGTATGATAACCGCTCGTCCACGCGAGTCGTCAAATATTTTAAATTCTGAAATTTCATAAGTATACTCTGAAAACTGAGTTTGAATTGAGACATTTAATTTTCATGGTACTCATTGGAAAATTCTTACGTATATACAAGTTATTCGTTAGAAAGTAATTTATATGTGTAATTGTAGTATATTACATTCTAGAAACGATTAAAACAAGCATTACATATTACAATATTACAATCTAGACTTTATTAGTACAAAGTAACTATTAATTAGAAAGTAATTTATCAGTGGCTTGTATAGTGCATTAAACACTAATAAATATTGTAATTATCGCATAATGAACTCACAATTAACACAAAATTGCTCTATTCATTAAAGAAAAAAATGTTATTATATTGTCAAATAAACTATGTATTTATAAAATAATGGCTTTTACACGCGGTTTCGTTGTTTATGTTTGTCGTTATAATATTGTTAGTAAATTGGTAATT
>DWNE01005954.1:0-13497 GCA_018249875.1 Cecropterus toxeus | reverse complement strand
AGCACATTTTAGGGCGACTGAAAGGTGCGGTGACGGGAGCCGCATTCTTTTGACCTGCAAACTTAGCGCGAACGGGTTGTAAGTATAGGAATATTAGTTTTAAATAAGATATATAAAAGTAAATATTCCAACTCCTCAGACCCACATGTCATAAAACAGAAAGAAAAGCAAAGACCCATCCCTGTTTAGAGCGTATGTAACGCTTGAATGACCTCTTAAAATGGCTTTATTTATATATAAAAAACATGAGAAGATTCAAGCAATATGAAAAACATGGTTTCACTGAGGAAATTAATCACAGATTTTTTCAAACAAAAATTTCTTTCAATTAATATTCATGTAATAGTTTAATGTTATTCTAATGCAACACATTTTTACATTGTACTGGTGACACACTTAAAGGGCTTATTATAATAATTACGGAAACATGAAATTGAGACATATTTCATTAGTGCGACTGCATTAGAGACTGCAGAATTTTTGCTACTTTTCCTAACATTTTAAACTACATTTCAAACAGTTTACAATACATATTTATGAAATATGAACTCATCTCCTACTTTCATTTAAGATACTGATTTAAACATTATGAGTTAGGCAAGTCAGTGTAAATAAGTGTTCAATTTCATAAAACAAATAAATATATAATAAATACAACAGTCAAAGTGCATAATATCAAATAAGACATGCAACTTGAAATAATTCTACATAGTGCTACCTCATGTAACAGTTAATCGACCCAAGCCTGAGCGGGTTGGTCTGTCGTGAAGGGGCTCACACCATTCCTTTCCATGGCGTCCAATACTTCACACACGTGTGAGGCAACATCTGCTCTACTTTGATCTATCCCCTTGATAAAGGGGTGTTCTAATAGCCTGTTGTACTTTGGTCTCTGTGTTTCTTCTTTGATTAGGCTGCAACAGATATTTAATCCATTTAAATTCTCTACTTACTATCCCAATGAAATTTAACAAGTTTATTAAAAAAAAATCTTCTATAATTTTTTTTATTACTTTAACAAGGTATCAAAGTATTTTTTTGGCGAAAAAGATCTTATATATCTTTGAATAAAAATATGTTTATTACATTCTACAATATTATTAATTTTATATCTACATCTATAGATTATATTTAGATTAAAACAGAGCTTGGGTAGTATAAAAATGTATATATGATAAAACTCTATAGTTAAACAGGGAGCTATTGAATTTAATATGTCCCACAAAGACATTTAGGCAAGTAATATGCAATTAGTCCAAACTGTGTAATTAATGTATTATAGAAATATGCCCTTACCAAGTATTAACAAAGTTGACGAAGTTATTTGAGAAAGCATTATTCTTGTTCGTGAGTCTAGGCGGGTCGCCTTGCACGACTTGTTGCAATTGTTCAAACACGGAGCCCCAGCGTGGGTACGGGAAGGCTCCTGTCGCCACTTCCATTAGTGTGATACCAAGAGACCACACGTCTGACCTTACGTCGTATCCACGGGCACGACCAGGATCAATTCTCTCCGGCTAAAACATTACAGAACGTAAACAAACTATTTCTCGGTACACGACTATGTATTTTGTTAAGCTATGTACAATTTTCAGAATACCTGGTTTAAAAGAGCCCTGTGCCATAAAAAGTAAAACTTTTTATATATACTGCTAGGTTGTGGTAGTAAATAAACAATCGGTTAATAAAGGCTTATAAAAGAATTTTATTTTGAAACCAAACCTAATGAATGCATAACACAGAAGATACAGGATGTTAGAAGTAATATAGTAATTACATGAATAAGTTTAGAATTTCTAAAGAGATAGTTGGTACTGTTTAACTAGAAGAAGTGTCTAAAAATTTAGGTGACAGTGAAATACACATATACTTACGGCCATGTATGGTCTACAACCAGCATCCCGTGTCCTTGCTATTGAGTCCACAAGCTTACCAGATATACCAAAATCACATAGCTTTATATTACCCCTTCTGTCTAATAAAATGTTTGACGGTTTCACATCTCTGAAAATAAAATTATTATTAGTCTACTATGCTCTAGACCAGCGTTTTTCGACCAGGTATTGCTTAAGGGAAGTTATAAGAAAGGTCGACAGAACTAGGTACTTAAAAAAAATATGTATTAAGAAAAAGTTAACAAAATGGTACTCTTATGTTATGCAAAAGTTTATTTTGTACTTCAGGGGTTCTGTCATGAAAAAGATAGAAAAACAATGCTTTAAAGAATATATTGCTTGAGATATGGATATAGGAATAAAATTATGCCGGTTTCTGATACGATACGGATATGTAATTATATCGGATTATACATTCGTTTCAGATTATTATATTATATTTTTAAGGTTATTTAAACGTTCAATACAAATAGGTTATAAATTGGTTTTATTTGTATACTACGGTTTGCTATTACATTCAGTCATATTAGTTATTATTACTACAACCTAATCAATTTAAAGTTTTATTTACTAAAACAAAAGTCTTTAAACATATCCGAATTTATCCGAAACATTTTTATCGGTTTTTATAGATACGAATACGGATATTTTCTATTTCGGATATCCGATAGTTTGAGTTAAGGATACGGAGCTCCATAATATCCCTAATTGAAAGGATATAAAGCTTGCTATATTAAACAGAGATCAGAATACCACTAATATCATATTCACTACTGTTAAAAATAACATCTTACCTATGTATTATTTTTAGTTTCTCTTTTAAATAATTTAAAGCCTTGACTGTGGCTAGGGTTATTTTAGCTATGATATTTTCAGGTATTCGTGTTTGCATTCTCTCACATATGAATTTGTAAAATTTGTCTAAAGAGGTATCCATTAATTCCATGCAGATCCAACAGTCACCCTGAAATTAATATAAATAGATTATAAAACTTTATCATTTTTTGAGGCGCAGCATAACCTAATTGAAGCCGTTGTGAATGCTACACCATATACATTTTCGGAACTATTAAGTATTAAACAAAACTAAGCAGGCTGTGGTGTTAGTTCAACTTAGTGCTCGGTACTGTTCGTTACTAGATGGCGTTATACAATATTTATTTTCATGTCCCCTTAACATTATTTTCAAAATTAGAGATTTAAATAAACAAATTAAAATAAATTACGATTACGATTTACAATTTTAATTTAGTGTCAACTTCATGTATATAGTGGATGTATTAAAATAATAATATTTAGTTCGTGTCATAATCTTGTCTTTTATGCATATTACTTGTAAGACACTGTGTTTCAGGCATTTCAAGGCTAACCTATTTTTAAAATGAAATTCGAAGCCTTAAATTTTTTACACTTACCTCTTTAAATAAAGCTCCGTAAAACTGTACAATGTATGGACAATCATTGCTTTTCATCACCACTTCCAGATCCATTAACAACTGCTTCTGTTCCTTTTCATCCACAGTGGAACGGATACGTTTCACAGCCATTACCCGGTTGGTTCTAAAATAAACAATATTATTGATAAATGCACTGATATTAATTTGAAGCTTTACAACACTTCAAATTAATATCAGTTTATCAAATTTCTACAGGGTCTATGTCCCAAAATTAAAAAAATAATATTATTAGAAAAATATGATTTATGTTCCAAGCTAATAATATTTAAACGAATCCAAGTGCCATTTAATTTAGTCTTTTTAGTTATCTGCCTATTACATGAATTAACTGGAAGTAAACACGATGAATTAAAATTATAAACACTGCAACACAAGTTATTAACTGATAAAATGCCAATATCCAAGTTATTATTAATGGAGAAATTGCTTAATCAATAAGGGTTTTGTAATTAAAACATCTAAATAATAATATAATACATAAGACAATAAACTATCAAAGATGCTGAACTTAGTCTATTCTAATATTTATAAATATTACTTACTTTCTGTGAACCATTTTATTGACAGCACCAAATGCTCCCCTCCCAATCTCACCAAGATCTTGAAGATCGTCTGCAGTGAAATCATATATCTCTGTTGCTGAAAGTTGGAGCTTTCCAGAGGACTGCATAGATGGATAAATTCTACACCTATCCCTACAAACATTTGAATTGTAAACATATTACATGTACATGTAACATTACAAGTATTAATTTAGATATAAATTATATTTTTGAACACAAGTTAAAAAGACTATTAAAACCCACAACAGCATAAGAATTTTAATATAGAAAAAGCACAGAAAAAGTATTTGTTGTGAAAATAATCATTATATGTTTTAAAGCATGTGTTATTAAGTATAAGTCACACAAATGCGAACTTAACAGGGGTGTTTTTCACCTTTAATTTGAGTATAATTAGCTAATAACAATATTTTGATTTTGACACAAATCGCGATAAATCTCTGTAGGGCAATTTATATACCTGGTGTTGTCTGGCAAGACATCTCGGATTGTTCTCGCCGGTAATCGTGACCTTTGGCTTGCGGTGTTCGAACAGAAAGGCATAAAAGCTTGACCATCACCAGAGGGACCACCGAATGGTAGATCTAATGCTTTACGTTTTTCAGTACTAAATAAATTTAATTCAGGTTTTTGTAAAGTAGGCCTGCTGGGTCCTGAAACATAAATTCATACGTTTAAGTTTTAGTCCACTCGAAAATAGAATGTAATAGTATAAACTCAAACACAACGTATGTTTTGAAAGAGCGTTTACCTTGATTTGACGACACCTCGCCATTCTTCGACATTTTTATAGTATACCGCGAAGAACGAGAAGATAGTTATAAAGCGCTTTGTACTATGAATTTTCTTTCAAAATATCCATTGGAAATCAAATACTGCGGTGATCGTTCCCTTTTCATAAGAAATAACAAGAAATCATTTCACACAAATTATGCATCGTAGGTACTTGACTTCGCGACAACACACACACATACGGCGACGAAGTTTGACGTTTGTTGTACCATAGATAGTGCCAGATTGTAGCATAAATATACAGTGTTACCATATGCAATCACGAAAGAACATTATGTTTATGTTGAGCGAAAACAAAATACAGCAAAAAGAGTAAGAAAATTACCTAATATATTCGCTCTTTTCATATCGAGTCATTTTGTACCCTTCTTTAGGTTAGCATAAATAATTTATTGGATAATATTCTGATTAATCTTTCTAAACTTTGCGGAAGACCAAGAAAATTAAATTAATTATGAACCTAATAGTGTTTCGCTATTATGCCTGAATCACGTCTCAGAATGAAAAATTGAAAATGATTAGTTTTAAGCCACAGTTTGCCTCGTGGATATTGATGCAATTTGCGATCTTTAAAAAAAAATGAAATCAAAATCATAATTATTTTTCAATAGGTATGCAAATAACTGAAAAATCAGAGGCGAGCTTGTGACTGTGACATTATCCTCTCACTCCCAGTGTTAGGGACGCTTAAATTACTACTTGAATAATTCACTCAAATATTTTATTTTCCATGGAATGATGTCCATTGCATATATTTTAGACGCATGCTATAAGGCACTGCTATAAAGCAGTGTCGAAAACAAACATATTATTATAAAATTGTACGCTTCCTTTGGCTCCTACAGCGAGAAATGATTCACTAGTGATCATCAGTGGCGTCGCCAAGGGTCGGTAGAGGCAGCTGGCCCCTCGATTCAAAAAACGTCTTACATATTTGATTACTTCTCTCTTCCTCCCAAATGCAAAACCATTACCCCATAATCATTTGACCTGCCCTCCCTACTTCAATTGCTGGGGACGTTGATAGTGATCACTAATATTATAAAGTACATAATGACCATTATTTTTTATAGGCTTTGAAATGAATTGAGTTGCTATAAGATCAAATAATTATTAGGACTTTTTTGTTACAGACCTAATTTACAGCTACAAATAGTTAGAGCTTGTCGGGAATATAGGAAGTGGATTTGAATAAATAAATTATGAAACCAAATGGTTTTTATCATAATTCTAATATAATATAAAATATAAATTTTATTATTGTAAAATGTATATGTCAGCCATCTTTTTTATGTTTCTTGTGTAGTTTTGCATTTGTTTCTGTCTGTTTCACTTCTGAATCTGATACTTTGTGCCGTTTGCTCTTGCTTTTAGTAACATTGCCTTCATTATCACCTGCAGTTTGTCCATTGTGTGTTGAATTGTTACCAACAGCTGAATTATTTTTTGTTGAATGTTTATTTGAACTGATAGAATTCTTTGTAATTGGATCTTGTTTGTCACTACTTTGCTTTTGACTTGGTTTCGTTTTGTCAAAGTTGACATATGATATATCAATTGATTTAGTGTTACTCATTTCTACAGCTTCATCATCGCCATCATGACCCAATTTAATCCACCTGAAAATAGTTTTTTATTATAATAATCATAGAAATTCTGCTGTTAATAACAAGTGAACAATATATCCTAAATAACATGATTTCGGCTATAAAGTACTTTGCAATGCAAATTACATGAAAGTTACTATTTTCAATTACGCGCGGAAACCCTGGCAGGTGTCATGGCAACCGCTTATGATGTCACATCTTAGCATTACATAGAATTGTGTGTGTTTAGTGACATGTCATCATATGCTCTAATTAGCATTTTAGATATCATGATCAACTTCATATTTAATACTTTCATTTTATTGAAAATATAATGTATCTTAAAGTTCATATCAAAACTGGTATTTTGTTTAGAATTCTTGTAACTCACTGAAATAATTTATTCTTTCATTCTTTAATCTTGTCCTATCTATTATTTTAAAGATTTTGGAATGTGTAGCATCAGCATACTTTGACCAGAGAGATACAACAGCCTTTTTTAATATGTGAAGCACTTGTTTCATAGAAAAGGTGACATCAGGTAACTTACATTTGAGATCACAAACTTAGTCCTCAGAAATACCAATGTATCTGTGACAGACTACAAGCTTGTTTTGTAATTCAATTTAAAAAAGATCTTGCTGATGTATTCTTTCCTTTTTTTTATCACTTTGACGTACCAAAAAAGCATGCAGTTCATCTGATCGTAAGTAGTTACTGCTGCCCATGGACATCTTTGAGCAACTTCATATAGAAAAGGGGCTCTACCTAAATTTGATCACCGATGAGTTGCCGGCACAACACCCTGCCATTGAAACACAATAAATAGCTTCTGCTTCAGGCTAAAAATAGTGGCGGTGGTACCTCTCCCATCGAACTACACTGGTTCTACCACCTGACAGATTTATTGTGTCTGCTACAGTTGCTACACTCGCAATTACACTTCATATAGAAATAATCTATCTATTTTTTACTAAGGTATCAAATTATCACTACATTATTATAACATTTAAGTACCTTTCATCCAACTCTCCTCTAATATATGGTAATGCACCATACAAATCTAAAACTACAATTTTGAATACCACTTCTTGATTTTCTTGAATACTTGATCCAATCCATGTATTCCCGGGTTCTTCTGTTGGCCTTGGTATGACAACATTGAATACTCTGAAACAGAAGGGGTATACGTTCACAAATTACTACTGATTTTACTCATTGCATTATATTTATAGAAAAACAAAACAGCGTTATTGTCAAGCAAAATATCAAGGAACATATAAAAATCCACAAATAAATTGGCATTTGAATACCTCTCAAGATGAGATCTGGAATGACTTGTCTGTGTCGCCAGTAAGTTATGTAAATTTAGATTTCATCATTATAAGGCAAAGTTACTACTATGAAAGTGTGTTATTCCTATTTTCAACTTTATGATTGATTAACATGTTTACTGACTCATCAAGTGGCACTATTGCTATCTAAACCATATGAGTTCACCACTTTGGCAAATTGAGATCTCCTACCATGCGTGTTGATCATGCCTTGGTTGTGGTTGTGCTTGAATAATCACATGAATATGAAGTAGCAAATGAGCAAGCAGCCCGCCTGATGGTAAGTGGTTACTGCCGACCATGAACATTTGTAAGCAACTTCATATAGAACAGGGGTTCTATATGGAGTCGACCACAGATGCATTGCTACTTCCGAGGACTGACATGGTCGCCTCATATAAAAGTGAGCCAG
This sequence comes from Cecropterus toxeus, assembly GCA_018249875.1. Lineage (NCBI taxonomy): Eukaryota > Metazoa > Arthropoda > Insecta > Lepidoptera > Hesperiidae > Cecropterus > Cecropterus toxeus. The sequence continues at coordinate 5,458 of DWNE01005954.1, read as the reverse complement.
CAACCACACCCTATCACCGAAATGCAAGAACTGCTTGACACTTTGACACAATTCAGAATGTCAGCACAGCAAGTTTCATTCGATAATAGCAATATCGTGCATGTGTCGGAGACTGCTGTCACAAGTATGCACTTGTGTCGGACGATATTTAATGATCTCCCCATCTACCTGCTATTCCTATAAAAATTGATCTGGATGCATCTCGGACATGGACCTCTGTCTGTTTCAACAGGCCGTCCTAGCCCTTTTTATCATTTAGCTGTAATTGCTATGATTTCCGGATCAATAAGATATTCCCTTAGTTACCACTTCTGATGTCCGGTTTTTGGGGCCATTTCACCTCTTGGCCTCTTCTTTGCAAACACATACAATATACAAGTTGAAACATTTGACTTACTTATGGACCAGTATTCCTAGATGCGTGACACTTTTTTTATTTACAATACCCCTTAATGTAGCTCCTACATAGGGCTTAAATATAAAATAGTCAGCTTGTACTTGAAAATGTATGTCGGCATTATCATTTCTGATTGCTCCAACATTTTGTAGAATACGGAGGTTCTTATAACTTAGTAGGATGCCATTGAGTCTGTAAAATAAAAGATTTGAGTTTAAAATATGTGGTCATGTTATTTTCTCTGTACAGATAACAATACTAAATTGAATAAAGCACTAAAAAATTGGTTTACTGGTTCATGACATTACTTACTCTTTATCAAATTTTCCAATTTTATAATCCAATATTTTTTTTATTGATTCCTTGAGGTTTCCAAGACACCACGGCTGTAAGGCAAGGTTTTGGGTGATTTTTCTCTCTACAATACACGAATTTTCGTCATTGGCTAATTGTCTTAGCTCTTTCAAATCAAATTTAATTATTGTTGACATAGCTTGGTCTGTTTGATAACAATTTTAGCACATTATATTTATTTCAAAACTACAAAAATACGCATTTATAAATTTCAATTTTGACACTTAATAATACTTGACATTCTTGACAATTCAACAATCGTTTGACAACATCAATAAAAAATATAAGCTTAGATGCTTATTATCTATGGTCTCCAATTATTGGCCTATACTTAATAGTTTACACATTCATTTTACACATTTTTAAGATAGGTCCCGTTATTGAATAAAATCATTTAGTTATATCATAAAAACATATTGCCTTTGTAGAATTGAAATCTTAAGAAAACTTCAATTAAAAACTAAACATTTTTCTTCAAACCGATGAAAATAATATCTGATCAAAAAGAAGCGTTTTCGGTTATATCGGAATTTCCTGAACAATTATCAACTTATGAGAATTAGTTCAGACTTATCTATGGTTCAGACTAAGTGGCCTAAAAGTGCTTTGCTTCCAATTAAATAATTTTTCGAAAATTATTCAAGAGGTTGACCTATTTAAAAGTTTTGCATTAGTAGCGATTATGTTTTTTCGACTGGCAGCTTAAATCCTTATTTCGTTTTGACATTGACACTGTCAATGATGACAATCTGAACTGAAATGTAATAAATTGTCTTGGTTAAAGATTAATGAAAAGTTTAGTTATTTGAATATAAAAATATTGAATTATTTATTTTAAGATAATCGCAATGAATAATTTAAGTAATAAAATACGAAGTTTAAATATCAATAAGTGTGCGCTGCAATTAGCTGGTCACAGACGGCACATGTTTGTATATATTTAATTTAATATCTCATAACCTGCATTCTGCATAAGATAGAATCTTATTTATTTACAATAATTTGTATATAGTATGTTTCAAAATTGTCTACTTTATAGTTAATAGAATTAATAACGTGCAAAGTTATATTTAGGTGAAATCGAAATGCCGATTTTCTAGTGTTTTACAATTTTCATGTTTCGTTTCCATGTTGCAGATTAGCAAAAACACAAATTAGATTATATTCGAGGCCCACCAGTTTCCCGGACTACTTCCAGAACCCAATATTTAGGAAAGAGGATCAGGCTAAACTAATTGAAAACAATGAGTTGAGCAAAATAGCAGCAATACCTGTGAAACCACCAGCAGTATATGAAACTTCATCAGTGTATCACGACCCACTTGTGACGTAAGATAATAGTCATTTAATTTAATAATAAAATGTAGTTTAAATGAAAGGCATGCATGCCTGTTCACACTTATACACAAGAATATGTGTGAACAGGAAATAAAAAAGTTGTCTGGAGTAATGGGAATAAAGGAATTTTCCCAAAATTTATGAACATTTTTTTGATTGCAAATATATATTTGTAGTCTATGCCATGAGATAATAAATGTTTAATTTTTTCTTAAAGTTTACTTATACACATTCTCTATTCAAACTTGTTTTAACTTTAATTTACTTTTTAATGAATCTCAAACTGTAAATATATTATAAAATATAAAATATGTTGTTAAATCCTAATGTAGATCTATCAAAGCAATAATAATTCATTATTCAGATGTCTCAAGCTAGATCTTTGGATAAGTTATTGAGAGTGCTGTCTATACAAGGTGAAGAAATGACGTCTTGGTGATAAATATTCTATAACTATGTACCATAAATAAACTGATATTGTTTCTCATATCACTTAATATTTTTCTGTTATTTCAGAAAAGTAATCAATCATGTAATGGAAATGGGTAAAAAGCAGTTAGCTCGTAGTCTAGTAGAGAAGGCATTTGAGAACATTAAAAGAAAACAAATTGAACGCTACCATCTGGCCTCAACACCTGAGGAGAAAGCTAAAATAGAATTGAATCCAAAAGTAATTTTGCACAAAGCAGTTGAAAATTCTAAACCTCTACTGCAACTGCTGCCAATAAAAAGAGGTGGTATCACATATCAGGTAAGAGCTAATTAGGTTTATTAACTGTACCAAATAAATGTATGTAGTTTAGCTTATATTTAAAGTTGTATATGGGTAATATGAGGAATACCAACTTATTTCTGCAGGGTGGTAATGCATATGTCAACAATGTCTTGTAGGACTCTTGGATGGGTCGTAGATGGCGTTTTCTTCATTATGCAATATATTTAGTTCCTGTCGCAATCTTTTATTTATATTACTTGTACGAACATGATGTTTTGCATCTGCCAGGTGTTCCGTAATGGATATTTTTCAAACAAACTAAGATTGAATTCTGCTTGAGATCAACCACAGTTGCATTGGTACATTATATGCTGAGGTTGGAAAATCTCACATAATCATATCTCTCTTACGCCCGCAACACCACAGTTTTAGACAGAAATGGGCATGGCGACGGTCCCGTTATGATGGTGATGATGTTCAATAAAGGTTTAATAAATAACCTTTCCAGTTGTTATTTCCACAATGAAGAGAGTTGTAATTTTTGAAGTGAAAATTCTTTTCGCTCATGAAGGTAAAGTTTTTGCAGATGAAACGCAATAATAATAATATAAGTGACATGAAAATATGGGACGTTGTCGTCTAAGATGAGGGAGAGAGCGATTGAGAAACATCCAGAGAGAGAATGAGATGTGGGAAATGAAGTGAACAAAGTACACTCTATTGGTTGATGTATTTGTTTAGTACTTAAATATTAGAACTTTGGATGATTCACTTCTGATGTGTACTTTGTACGGACACACTTTTTTAAGATTACATTCCTCATTCACCTATGATTACATAACAAGAAACGCCTTTAATCATAATTCTCTTGAGTATGATTTTATTAATATTTCTGTTTTCAGGTACCTAGCCCTATAACTGAGAAGAGATCGTTATTCTTGGCTATTAAATGGTTATTGGATGCAACAAATGAGAAAGAGAGAACTGTGCATTTCCCTGAACAATTTGCGTGGGAACTGCTTGATGCTGCTAACAATACTGGCAAAGTTGTGAAGAGGAAGCAAGACTTACATCGGCTGTGTGAAGCTAATAGGGCATATGCTCACTATAGGTGGCAATCTTAAATAATTGTTAAGTGTCTTTTCACATGCAATCACTACCACATAGGTAACAAATTTACTGTAGTGTCAGATCGTAGCCTGGATCGAATTTTGGCCGAAGCTAATGGAGATTATTCGGCTGTCATCAAAAACTTCAGCCGATGCCGAAGCCGAATGTTTAAGAACCATAAAACTCTGTTCCAAGTTATTAATTTTTAAAATAAAACTTTTGTATAAGAAGTTAATGTTGTTTATATATTAAGAACTTCTAGAGTTTATTAGTTGTCAAAAATAATAACATTTTAAAATAATGTTTATTCAAACAAAGCAGGCCACTACGAAATGTGCGTTTATCTGCATTTTAAAAATCCCTGTGATCAAGCTAACTAGGCGAACGGGAGGAGTGCGGTCTCCCTCCCCGGTCTCGCCGCATGCCCCGCTCTCGTCCTAGTACCGTTCGCGCCTAAACTCCTTCATACTCATTAGTTTTTGTTATAATGATAACTTAAATATGTAAAAAACCGTTGTTTAATTTGTCGACCCGCGTGGCCGAGCGGTCACCATACCGGTCTGACGCGCAGTGGGTCTCGGGTTCGATTCCCGGCCAGACAGAAATATGAATGATGAGTTTAGATTTCTGTTCTGGGTCTGGGTGTTTGTGTATTCGTCTTTATGTGTCCATAGTACCCACGACACAGGAGAAAATCCTAGTGTGGGACTATGAATGTAGAAAGCGTTGTTAATGTAGTAATCTAAACTATCGAATTAAATAAAATATCTATGAATAAAATAATCTATCAATGAACTACTCCTATGTACTTTAAGAGTTCTTTAAAATAATTTATAATATAGTGTACCGATTCGCACTTGACTTTTATATTTTATGGCCCAAATCCCTCTAACTCTAAGAGAAGACCCCAGTGTGGGACATAAATGCACTGACGGCGAAACCGACTCATTAGTCAACTTTCTATTATTTCCAGGGCTGTGGCTTCGGCTGCCAACTTCACCACATAGTCTACTGCCTGATATTCGCGTACGCGACCGAGAGAACCCTAATCCTCAATTCGAAGGGCTGGAGGTACAACAACAAAGGCTGGGAATACGTGTTCCATCCCATCTCGGACAGCTGTACCACCGCGTACGATGACAAAGTTCTACAATGGCCTGGTGAGTGGGTTTCAATGTTGTCATGATTGTAGAATGCTAAGTTGTGGAGGCAGCACGGTCGTACCTATTTCTGATGCTTGCAAGATGTCAAACTGCTTTGAAGTATTTGTTGTACCTGTATTTGTTGATTCAACTCTGGAGGCACCACGGTTGTGGTAAGTGAGACACATTTATACCCGACAGCGTCAGAAGGAGGGTAACGTTTTTCGAACATATATATTTGTTTGTATGTATGTTCATTTCTTTGGCACGAGCTACAGGTCAAACAGTTTGACGGATTGTGACGTATAACACATCATTAGAATCGTCTCAGTTAGAAAAGTGACATAGGGTATATATTTTTTAAAAATGGTGCCTCGAAATAGAGAAAAAAGAGGGAGGGGG
>DWNE01005953.1:0-13497 GCA_018249875.1 Cecropterus toxeus | reverse complement strand
TAATTGAAGTGACACTTAGCATTATGTTAAACCTTATTAATTACTGACTGTATTAGTGTTAACTTTGTTGGTGCAGCATAATAAATAAATAAATAAATAAACTCATAAATACAACGTTGATGGTTTAAAGCTAAGCGCTGGATGAGTTTATATAAACTGTTAAACTTTACATTTAAAATTATAAACGCGTTAAACATAATACAGTCTATGAAAGATGATGCTACGATCTGGTTAAACATTTAATGAAATGATTGGATTGATTGGTAAGTTGGCCCTGGTGTAAGATAGAGCGTTGAAGGATTTTTAGGGAGCTTTAGCTGGACGTGTGACAATATAGATACAAAATATGTTAAACAAAGACAACATTTAAAACGACACAAACGACACAACACAGATTAGCCTCTCGTTGGGCTAGATCAACCGCTTTAGCTGTACCTGGAGATTGGTGCCTATAGTGTTTATGGCACTATTGACAGCGGTCGACACGGTCGCAGTAGTACCGTTTATAACTGCGCTAATAGTACCTACGAGACTGTTCACAAAAGTACTCCATGCAGCAACTATGGAAAAATGTGATACGTTTTAATGAAAAAGTACATTAAAGTACAAACATACTCAATTTTAAAAACTTACTAAGTATCTTAGTTAATGTATAGTTTGCTTGGTCATAATTTTAAATCAGGGATATTTTACGAGGCCCTTTTTCTAAATTTAGGTAACTGATATCGTAGACCTCATAAGCGCCCCATAGTTATACTTATAACTTAAAAAATCGAATATATATTTTTTTCTTATTAATACAATTAGTATAAATATAAAAACTGTTTATATAAATAAAAAAAAATACATTTATCAGTTATCGGTTCCCAAAAGGGTCGATTTTGAGGGAATCCTTGCTTTTAAACATTGTCTTAATACCATCTTTATATATGGTATTATATACGCTTTAAAAACCCTTATTTAACTCCATAAAGTAATAGTAGTAAGTAATATTATTTGTAGTTCGAAGTTATAAGATTCGGAAAAAATGATATAGTAACGGTGAAAGCGAAGTATAACATTAGTTCTTAAATTAAATGTACTTAATTAGCCTGTGTTACATACCATTAGCAGCACTAGGACCGTGTCCTTTAGCGTCAGAGCTCTCAACACTGGGTGGCTTGGGTTCGTCCCTCGGTGTGCTAGGGTTCGATAGGCCTTGAATCCTTTGTACTGCATTCGTAATTCCCTTTACAATCGGGTTGTTCTGGACAATTTGTTGAATGGGCCCTTGTACTGGTGGATTCTGCTGCGGCTGTGTTGCCGGTTGGGGTGCCGGCGCAACGGGAACTGAGTTGCTGCCCTGAGCGGGCGCTGGAGCGGTCTGGACAGGCTGAACTGGTTGGTCTGCTGGTGGCGATGACGGCTGGTTGACATTAGTCGTTTGAGCAGTTTGTTGGTTATTTTGTTGAGGTCTTTGTGGGAATACGGTCGATATCCATGTCGCGATAGGTCCATTAGGTAGGTAGAATGGAGGATTTTGATTTTGAGTCTGTTGCGTTTGCTGCTGATTATTTTGTTGAAAGGGCATTAAGGTTTGCAAGTATTGGAAAAAGTTTGGGCTCTGAGTAGAAGATGCAGGTTGGTCGGACTGCGTGCCAGCGGGTGCGGTGCCTTGTGGATTTTGGTTCTGATTTTGGTTCTGGTTTTGATTAGAATTTACAAAGTTCTGAAACATGTCTGTCACACTCGTAAGTGCGTTTTGAATTGCAGTTTGCATTGAATTCATGACATTTTCTAGTATATTGTTTGGTGGAACTGTGCTTGAAACTGGGGCAGGCGACGTAGGCTGAACTCCTGTGGCCGTTGAGGCGACATTTACGTTATCTGCTTTACCCGAAATTTTATCCGGTAAATTTGTTTCGTCTTCTTCCTTTAATATTGCTAGAACATCAGCACCTTGAGATAGCATATCCATACCCGTGTTGATTTTATCTCGTAAAGATCTTAAACTGTTTTTTACTTCCTTAATACGGGATACGTCAGCGTCTTCTATTATTTTTCCACCCTCAGGGTTCAGGTATGAATTGACGGTGTCGCTCAGTTTGGTAACTTGCACATTAACATTTTGCTTTAGAGTTTGAATATTTGTTTGGACTGCTTCTAAATTTTTTTTATTTGATGCGTAGTCTTGGAAAACATGTGTGATATCTTGTAGTGCACGATCGAATATATTTTGTGACTCTGCGACAGATTTCTGAACGATCGCCACGGCTCTCTCCTTGTCCACGTAATTGACAGGATTTTGAGAGTCATGCTCCTGTCTCTGCGGTGGTCCTGGATTGTTCAAGTCAATCTCGACTCTCTTGATATTTGCGCTGTCATCGTTGTCGGGAACATAATCGTTAGAATCTTCTCTTAGTGCGATCGTTTTTAAAACTGGTTTTTCTTCAATAATCTCGACAGGAACATTTTCTGTGGGGATATCGTTTTCGTCTTCCTTGATTATGTTAGGTCGGTCGCTTAGCTTCTGTTCACTAACATTATTGTCTAGTGAGACATTGTCTAATGCTTCGTTTTCGTTGGGTAGCTTCCCAGCTTCCGTCGGCGCGGGGATGGAGGCCGCGCGTGCGTTGAGCACGGTTAGGGTGAATATAAGTAGCGCGTACGACCTCATGGCAGGCTCGCACGTTACTCTGCGCCAGTCGGGTGGGTTTCTACATTTATACTGTGGCTAACGGTGTTCGTCGCCACACATCCATGTTTACGCCCGCTACGCTCCACGCTAAATGTTTTTGTCATTATTTGTATATTAACTAGCGATTCACCGCGGGTCCATCCGTCCTCTCACTTTTAATCTGTCTAAAAGTTTAACAAAAAATATGTTAGTAAAACTTTCTCAGTATTTAGTTAGTTCTATTTAAAAGGTAAGATAACTTTAACGAATATATTATTTTGTCAATGTATTCTTAGTTTTTTTTTAAAGACGCTTTCTACACTCATAGCCCCATACTAGGATTTTCACCTGTGTCGTGGGTGCCATGGACACACAAAAGACGAATACACAAACAGCCAGACCCAGAACAGAAATCTAAACCCATCATTCAGATGCCTGTCTGGCCGGGGATCGAACCCGGGACCCACTGCGCGTTATCGGTATGGTAACTGCTCGGCCACGCGGGTCGTCATAGTAATAATAACAGTTGATTTAGCAGGTTCAGTTGTTTGTTTTATTACTTTAATAAAATTAAAAAAAGGTTATACAATACTAAAAATGTTTCGCTCATATGTGCTATATTGGATTAATTCTTAAATGTTAATAGTTTACAATATAACACAATATTTACCTACAATTATCTAGTATCTGTTCTGGTCTATTGGAGAGAAAATGTGCATAATGCGCCACATTGAATTTAGTTATGCGGTTTTACGTAGCAATGAATGTGAAAAACACCGAACATCGATATATCTTCGATGATTTTCGTGCGACGCTTCGATTGAATTATTTAGGTTCTAGACCTATGTTCCATAGGCACAAAGAGACAATCATATTTTACAAGCGACAAAAAAGGCAAAGTATATAAATCTCAATGGCTGAATCCGACTACACTTGATGAATAAATGATGAAATCGATCCCGTATGTATAATAGGCCAATAAATACAGAGTAAATTTTAGCAGAGGCAATAAGGTATTGTAAGTATCGTAGAATAATTTGCGACAGAAGAAAATCCGTAAGTTAATTGTAATTAGAACAACCTGTATAGAATAAGCGTTGTGGAATATATTTTGCATCTACTGCAGTGGCAAAAAACTCGTGCACTTAAAAGAACTGCAACCTATTTGTTGTTACTGAATGTTCCTAAATTTTCCTCACTATGCTTTATGATCGGGCAACGCGTACCTATTTGAATGGCTCCTAGTAAAACTCAGATTGGATTTGGGTATAAGGTTGGTTCTAAGAAGTCTAATATTATCCCACCAAAAACATTCTGTAAAAAACTAACCAAGTCTCGATGGAGTTGCTTGTTTATCTCTTATAAAAAGTAATGAAATCTAGACAAAGTCCTGCCAAGTCTAAGATTCCTTACTGCGATTTCTTTATTATTGTAGTTAATGCTGTGTGACTTGGCCGTTGATTTGTACCCACTATTATATATACGGAATAAAAACATAAGCCTTGCGTTTATGTTTTTATTTAATTTTATATTATAAAAATGCCCACGAGCAACCAGTCCACGTAATGGTAAGCCTACCTAACTCATGTCAAATCAATACAGTACCAAAAGGTCAGAAGGCATATTAAATAAATTGTAAAACTTCGCTCGATACGAACTTACATTGTAGTAAGTTTAACCCAGATATTCTGTATGCGTGTCTAATTACCGGAAGAGCCAGGCGTGACACTGTCGGTGTTCGAGGAAGTGAGACTCCATAATAATTGATGGTGATACTGTTTGGGTGTCTGTCTAGACATGTCTAGGAACACATTAATTGTAACATCTATACAATTAATAGCAGGAGTGTTTAAAAAAAATCGCCATTTTGTAAGTTTAAAAAATCGCCACTTCGTGAGCTTCGATGAATGAATGAATGAAATTTTTAAGATCTAATTTTACTTCACTTTAATTTTCATCTCTTTTGCGTTTTGAAATAAGTTTTTAAAACATTAACAATAATATAAAAATTGTCACACAAAACAATAATAAATTTACATTTCCAAAAAAACTCCAATTAATGATTATATAGCCTTGAAAAAACATTCTGCTTTTGACAAAAAAATGCACAAAGAAATTAAAAAGGCATTATAATTTTATGCCAAATTACAGAAATAAAAACACTTATCGAAAGTTATCCACTAAAACAAAAAGTAAAAGGAATAACAAGGTGCGCTTGCGCAGGTGTTACAATGAATAAACTTAAAGCAAGATCCTGAATACCAACATTTACGTTTTAAACTCCAAAAATTGTCTCATACATACTTTCTTTATTGTGCCCTCAAAACATAAGGTTTTTATGTTTATTTTGCATATAAAATTCCATTTCACTGATAAGGTCAAATAACATAAAAAAAATAAGATTAATAGCACGCAGACAAAAATATCTCTTAAATTCTAGCAGCTGTTTTTTTATATACGAGTATAGATATATTTTTATAGATATTTACTATATTTAATAACACTTATATGTAGTAAATATCTATTTAAATATTCAGTAGTGAACCGTAAATTGTTGATAATTGAGTAATAATCGATTTTTGGTTTTGTATAAATCTCATGGCTTTCGAATTATTTGCGTTTATGAAAAGTTGTACAAAATGCACACATTCTGTAAGTATCCAAGCTGTGACAATTACAAATCGTAAGCTTCTTTCTAAGTATTCACTATTGAAACAAATTTATGAATTGACGTACTTTTAGGAATATTATACTTAATAAATTGGCGTGAAAGTCTTGTCCAGTTATGAAATAACTGTTTGTAACATTTTAACAAAAAAATAATTCCACTTATTGTTACAACAAATGCATTAACGAAGTGTAAATGAAAGAAATTTGCAAAAAAAATGCTCATTTAATGTTCTTTCCAAAATAGTAAAAGACATATCCTAATCCTAACTAAACTGTATTTTGAGCTTTCAGTTATTTATTTCATATTTTACGAACGAAAAAATGAGTAAAACAGTTTTATCGCAAGCTGATCTTCATAATTCACAAACTTCTTTTCAGTTTGACATTATAATAGCTCGAAGGTTGATTTCGTATAAGGGATCACAATTGTTAATAACTCGATGAAATCAACATCACATTATTCATTTTATCATAATCGTACAATATGTTAAAAATAACAATCATATCAATCACACTTAAGAGTATATACCTTGAATTATAATACAAGTATATACTGTAAATTAATTAATATTTCATACCCGCGTGGCGGAGCGGTCACCACTCACCATACCGGTCTGACGCGCAGTGGGTCCCGGGATCAATTCCCGGCCAGACAGAAATATGAATGATGAGTTTAGATTTCTGTTCTGGGTCTGGGTGTTTGTGTATTCATCTTTGTGTGTCCATGGTACCCACGACACAGGAGAAAATCCTAGTGTGGGGCTATGAGTGTAGAAACTGTGCGTGTGTATACTTTTATTCTTGAAAGTCAACCTGTGCCCGGCAATAAAGTAGAAGTCAAGATATAATTTTTAGTCTGTGGCACAAATCAAACTTACGTACGTAATAAAGCTGAATTATTTGACAAATATATACATATACATAATACACATGTCTAACAAACTTGCGGTGTTTTGGAGCTATTATGATTAGCGAACAAGTGAGTCATGTTCTAAATATAACCAATGTCATAGCCACGAAAACATATTTAAGATGACCAATTAACGTAATCGACGTGACAAATCGATCTATCACAACTCGTTTGCATTATTGTCTCCGTCCCATCGTTTCGAATGTCTTTTAATTACCTTTAAAACCAAATTACGCTTTGAATCCGCACCTGCAGACGCCGAAACTTCGGTGCTTTTTTTGCAAACTGTAATTCTATAGTGTAGTTTTTCGGCTTTATCAAATTACATGCGTTGGCCACCTGGCCAGTCAAGATTACTAATAATGTATTATAATTTATGTACGATCGGATTTGTTTGTGACGAGCGATATTTTGGAATATCGTGTTGTTAAAGGCTGGTATTCCCTGCCATTCGTTTCTTTCGAATGTGGAGAAGATAAAATATTGTAAGCGATTCAATCATTACATTTCGGTTATGGAGAACTTCTTGAACGTTGAAATTGTTGTTTTCGAAATACGCATTCATTTGTCGTACCTAATCTCAGTTATAACACAGTAGTATAAGTTTTATTCAAACCCAACATGGTCCTTTACAGAATATATACCTATCACTTGTACACGTTTTAAAGTTTTGTCCACATTGTCCCACTCATTGATTTCACGGTGTCTGCGTTTAAATGTCCAATTCAGGCCACAACAGCCAACAACGCTTTCATTCTCGTTTTTTAAAAACTGTTTAGATCTAAAAAGATGAGTATTTGAAAGTCTAGTTTATTGAAATTTTACGGAAACTACTGAACTGCCTACTTTCGTTTCATTATTTGTCAACGTCAATTCTGACGTTGATTCCAATTTTCCATTTTCCTGAACTATAGGCGCCTATCAGCGTTTAAATTGTATGATTAACCGTATTGACTGGAAGCCAATTAAAAGAAACGTTTATAAGTTGCAAAAGCAATAACATATTCATCGATGAATCATGGCGGTGATGGAATTCGTAATTTTCATGTGTACAGGAAAAATATACTACAAACACCGTATTAAGAAGGCTGTTACCTCATCGATTCAATAAAATTCTACGAAAAAAGAAAGTTCGCGATGAGTGCTTAATGTACTAAAAAGAAATAAATATGTCGATGTGTTCTGAACTCAACTTCGTTCAAACCCAAATGGTATAAGCCTAGATGATTGCAAAGCTATTGATTTCTTTTTAATCGCTAAGTAACAGTTCTGCATAGAAATAATAGCCCTAGAAATAAATTATAGCTTGTGTGACCTTACTTCAGAATATGAAACAGTTATTTTCTTTACAACTAAAGTATTTGAGGAAATATATCACATCGATTTAAGGTATGCGTGTAAATTATATATTCTACGCAAACTTTTCCCGAATATTTTACCTTTCCACTAATAGTAAGAACTAGCATTTAATACCGCCTCAAATATCTTTTCATTATATATATTGAGCTCTCTTTTCTATACTGCCATCAGAAGCGCAAAAGCGGAAGGTATCTCAAAAAGAATCCATTTTTTTTATTAATCGCATCGGATATTTAAGAATATTATATCACTTTATAATGTAAGCGGATGACGGTAACGTATTTAAACATATTAAAAATTTAGTTCGAAAATACCCTTTCTCTCAATTTACTCAGCGATACAAGGATATGAGTTTCACAACTCTTCAATATCAATTTTCTGGAAAGTTAGTTCAAACGTGATATTGCCTTTGTGCTTCTGAGGGCAGTATAGTCGTATATAGTACTTATAGCAAGGACATCATACTATTATTATAACGGTGAATGATTGTGAGTATTTGGTTGTAATTTGGCACACCTGGATTAACACAGGATTCTTTTTATCTTGATAAATCACAAAAGCGAGCGGAGCGGCAGGAAAAAGCTAGTGTTATATATATCCAAAAATTCATATACTTTATAAACATTTTACCCTGTTTGAAAGTAAGGCCTCTTTAAACACTTATTACTGATAATAACGATGCATCAAAGTTTACTTTTGCCATACGCGACCTGAATATGTATCCTTGCTCTTAATTTGCGTGAATACTGAAAATTTCTTATAAAAACAGTTTACTGCGTTTAATTTATTTATAATTATGTTATATTGTACTTTAATAGTTCACAAGTATATAATATTTATTGTATTTCACTAGGATAAGTAGCAAATGATCATGCACTCTAGCCTAATGGTTGAAACTCGGCCCCTCAATCGAGGGTGCGAGGTTCCATCCCAGGCACGCATCGCTGTTTTTTTCTTAAATGATGTGCGTATTAGAATTCAATTATCACTGCTTTACGGTGAAGGAAAACATCGTGAGGAAACTTGTACATCTGAGAGTTCTCTAAAAAAAGAATAAGAGTTCTCAAAGGTGTGTGAAGTCTACTAATTCGCACTTGGCCAGCACGGTGGACTATGGCCTAAAACTCTCTCATCCTGAGAGAAGACTCGTGCCCAGCAGTGGGACAATAGTGGGTTGACGATGCAGTCCATCTGATGGTATGTCACTACTGCCCATAGACATATACTAATCATATATGTATGTAAGTTAAAAGTCCTACCAGGGATCAACCGCAGATGATTACTTACTACCCTATAGCTAAGCGCATTAAGTTAGAATGCCTTGTATTAACACTGATGTTCAAGGCGAAATAGGAGTCGGGTCCTCCGAAATCGAACGACAAAAGATTCTACCCCCTCAGATGTAAAGGCGAAAGGTCATGGCAATCATATTAGAAACATTTTTTAACAGACTGAAATAGCAAATGAGCATGCAGTCCACCTAATGGTAACTGGTGTCTGCCGCTCATGGACATCTGTCAGCAAGAGGTGTTCTATCTGAAGTCGATCACAGATGCGTTGCTACTTCTAAGGATTTAGATGATCGCCGCAAATACAAGTGAGCCGGATTAGGGACATACATTACGTGGTCCTTTTCCGTAATTTTAACGAATTTCTTAGAGTTTCCTGTCATCAAACCAATATTCCGAAAGTAATTTATATATCGACGTATGCCTAAAGTTCGTCAAAATGCATGCAAGCTTGCCAGGTGTATGTTTGATGTGCCTTACCAGAAAAACCAGTTTCCTCACAGCTTGCACGCAGCTTTAGTCACGTCGGTGAGACAACCTCATTGTAACCACGTCTTGCTGATAATGACGTTGATACTTTTTAAACAGGCGATTATAATCGACCTAAAGTAACAAGAACTGCCACAGAAACCTCTTGAGGTTGGCGAGTCTAAGGGAAGAAGAAGAAAGAACAATTATTCATAAAAATACAACTTTTGAATAGGAAAATCAAGTCCTATGTCCTCAAATTCTTTGCATGAGAGTCAAGAGAATGTCTACATGTTTGGGGGTTAGCGAGCTTCAAACAGTAACAAGATTAAAGGTAGAAGATTCGCTATCCTCAAAAATATAATCTTGGGATTTAAATTAAGTCCTAAATAGTGTATTGTAATACGACCTTGAGAAGACAATAAGAAAGGTAATATATATTTTAAAGACTTGGCAAAACAAGAGGCTTAAGCGGGAAAATACGAGGTAAATTGTATAGGAACGTGGTGCAGTATTGTCGGTTTTGAGTAGCATCACTCTTTTTAGTGGATGTCGTGGGAGACTAATAAAAACAAAATCCAACGAGCAGCAGTGTCTTACAGTATATCATCTGCATCTGCATGCCAGGCGCGATGACGTTCCAAATATATATCATTAGGGGACTCCTAGCAAATAAATTAAAATTGCGCATCGTGAGTACCTGTTGCATATTATTTTTTTATATTCCATAATAGTATTCGTTTAAAATCATTTGCTACAATCTTATAAAAAAGTTTAGTAGTTTCCGAGTAAAACAAACTAATAGTTACAAAATTGCTACACAGGTTGTGTGTATATTTTGCACGTTTTGTAATAAGAGTAATACGAAACAACTATTGTATTGTAGTTTGGTCCAAGGTTGTACCAAATAAACGCAGAAATTTAAACAAGTTTTGTGTTTGTTGAAACGGGATACCTTACAATGCTAAAATTCTAAAACGGAGTTTGGTAAAGGCTACCAATGTTTTGTACTCAATTTATGTATTGAGGTCGTAGAATACAAACTAGTCGCACGAATGATAGACGAATGGAGTGTTAAATATTCGCCCTGAATAATAAAGCTTCATGTTTAAACTTTTCCATTTTTGCCACATTGAAGTAGCAAATGAGCAGGCAGTCCATCTGATGATAAGTGATAACTGCCGCCCATGGACTTCTGTAATTAACTTCATATAGATTTTGATCTCTATCCTAAGTCGTTCACAGATGCATTGCTACTACGTACTACTAATATGGTCGCCTCATATGAAAGTAAGCTCCTTCTATCGAAACGCGAGACCTTATTCACGTTAAAAAAAAGGTTCATATATGGAAAAAATAAATATAAGAGACATCTTGTCATATAGATGTACTTAAATTGTATGTAATTTTTGTTGGCATATTTTAAATTTTAAAAATTTACCCTGTCAAAATATGTCATTAAAAGTAGGCTCTTTTGTGGTTCGACTGTAGTGCAAATATTGCATATCAATAGCTGCCTAATATACATAAGTGGCCTTCACTATTGTGTTCTGAAGAAGTGCGGTAAGATACGTAGTCGGCGTATAGTATAAAAACCTTGTAATAATACAATGTGTTTTTACGCAAAAATGCTTGCGACTAAACCTATTTTAATCCAAAATCATGCAAAATAAATTAACATCGCGTACTTTATTTCGCCCGAAAAGATAAAATACAATTAACCCAAATAATTTAAAAGACTTTGCTATGCACCATAATTATAATTTAGTCCTCAGGTGTTACAAACCAATGGACAATTCTAAATAGATCCATCGCTTAGACTGAATATTTCCTACTTCAACTACATACAATACATACAAAATTTATTTCTATACTTAATATAGAAGACAACGGTATAAAAGGGCAAATTCCGAAACATTAATGATCACTAAGCTGAGTGATGGAGACCTTTAGAAATGTCTGTGGGGCGAGGGGAATACGCAAACATCGGAAGGTCGAATTCTCAGATGATAGATCGACGAGCAATGCGGGGGAAGGCCGTGAATAAATGGAAAAATATATAATACACAGTGATGAAACACATCACATCTATAACTCACAGAATATCCCTAAAATATGAGTTTAGACAGATATTAAAATGAAGAATAGCTGTAGAATTAAACTAGTTTGTTAATTTAATACATGTTAAATAAATGAAACTGGGACCATTTTAGCGAACCACGAATATAACTATAATAAGCGAATCGGAAAAAACAGATGAAATGACATAATGCGCTAAAATTCGTGTGAAAGAGATATAAGTCATCGTTGATCAGTTGTAGGTACTCACTTCTACATCCAATTCCATACGAAACAAACTTATTTGCATACGAAAAGGTTTCTTTGAAACATATTGCTTATCTGACTTCCTTTAAATTTAACACAAGTATATTTATATTCGATCACGTATTGGGGATATACCCATGATAATGTACGTAATTTTAGCTATATTATTAGTGATTCAACGGGGTTCCCCATTTACTTAAATAAAAAATATACTTGTTACTAGACTAGTTTTACTAATATATAAATTATTCGCTTTTTCATTATTTATGTTTTTAATATAAACATGCCGTAGTTGTATTTGATCAGGTTTATCTTCATATGTGTTCCGTGAAGTCATCACTATATTATAATTTAACACACTTGAGTGTCATAATCAGACTTAGGGTAGAGCGGGGCTAGAAGTCCGGCGGGTAAGAAGTCCCTACATACATATCTCAGTATCTAGGTACGCTAGAAACAAACGATATACGTGATCGGGAGTGGGATAAGGGACGAGGATGCAGCCGCGGGCCACCAGTCGTCGCAAAGCAAGCATGCGAGTAATACGCCTAAAGTAATTTTTTCACGCCCAAAAGTAAAAAAAGTGTTCATCTTCATTTCTTTCATAGATTCACATTGACTGCAAAGGAAAGATTAAAGTAAGTTCATATTGCAGTCTTATTATATCCATAAGTAATGCATGGTAATAAAATATTTTTGTTGTTAACCGTTTTTATTTTATAACGTTGCAAATTACTGGACGTAGGTATGGGGCAAGAAGTACACCGATGGGATTTCTTGTCCCGCGAGTGGACTTTATGTTATATTGTAGTGATATGATTAATAAGTGTTTTTTTTTCTTTTAAAGGATGCGTAATTATAATATACAATACAATATAGAACAGGGGTTCTATCTGAAGTCTATCGCAGATGCTACTTCTAAGGACTAAGATGGTCGCCGCATACAAAAGTGAGCCGGCAACCACATCCTTCCACCGAAAGAACTGTTTCACGCTAGAAATAGGTGTGGCGGTATTACTTCCCCGGTCGAACTACATTGGTTCTACCACCTGGCAACCGCTAATGTACTCTGTATACGTTTATTGTACAAATAGAATTGAATTTCACAGACCGCAAAGTTGACATATTTTTTTCTACAAAATAGCGGATCTCCGAAAATTGGAGTTGACGGAAAGTGGAAAAAACGTTACGTGAAAATAAATAAAAATGGCGAGGAATAAAATAACTAAGAGGCCCGAAAACGGAATAAAGCCCACTCAGACTTGACAAGCCCTACAGAGATACGGTTACAATTTGACAATGTTATAAATATAAGTGTATATTGTAAGCCCTTCATTGTGTTTATTGAAACAAAATAAAAAAAATATTAATATAATAAGTATTATTAATTAAATAAACTTTTAGAAAGAAAGAAAGAAATAATATTTATTCACGGAGAATATTATATACAGCACTAACATAAATAAAAAATAAAACAACAATATAAGCTATAAAAAAAAAAAACACAAAACAGTCACAATATATGACCCGTGCTGTGTGACATGATAGCATCCTGAAACGGATGAAACTCAGCTACTGCCGTGGAGACGCACGAAACCACGGCGCTGGTTTTAAGCCAAACTTCTTTGGAATCGTTCTGATTTGAAACTCGACGAAACGAAAATGTCTTCCAAATTGAACTTGGCCACTGCGGTAGTCTATGGTCTAAAAACGTCGAACCCAATCTCATCTTGACATCTAATTCTAGCGTGAAGCAGTTCTTGCTTTACGGTGGAAGGGTGTGGTTGCCGGCTCACTTTTATATGAGGCGACCATCTCAG
>DWNE01005952.1:0-13498 GCA_018249875.1 Cecropterus toxeus | reverse complement strand
GTCTATAGCCTCTAGTAGTTAGCAATAGCATAGATCACTATACAGCAAATTGACATAAATGACCGCTCCGCCATGCGGGTCGACATCATCATAAACTCATTAAATTCATAAAACTGTCCAACGTACTCCGATTAAATAACTTAATACGCTCCAAGTTCACGTACATAGGTTTTCTTAAAATAATATAATAATATTTATTTGCTGCTTGTTGCATATCCATCCTCTATACAATCTGTCATATTTTATTTAATATAAAAAATCATATCTCATTTCACACATAAATTAATTAGGTATTTCAGCGTCATTTTAAGTACATTCTAAAGTATTGGTAATACTTCTAGTATATATCGAGGTATACAAAGTTATAAAAGTGCGGTTGTTATCTTTCTACAACACTACAATTTAGACATAAGATCCGCCAAATTAAATAAATAAGATAAAAACAAAAATATTTTCAATACTTTTTGTTAAGCTTTGTCAATGCTTTGATATTCAAAGTAATCCAAAATACGCAAAAAATGCCACATACTTGTAACATAATTAGGAGAACACTGTAACTTAGGCTCTAAACTCTGTCATTTTAGACCTTGGAATAGTTATAACAATGTTACACAGAGTGACTACGTAATAAAATAATTTTACGAGCTAGTCCATATGCAAACCAGATTGTCCGCACGACCAGGGTTGGACTCGTGCCAGAACACCGACACACCACCGGATGTTAGGCAATGATATCTTTTGTTAAAACAGTAGAAATGTTTGAGTGATTTCCTATCAATATTGAAGGGGATAAAATCTTTCTGGAAGCATCATTGGGATTTTTACCAGACTGCATGTACCGACGTATTATATATATATAATATTTTTTTAAATATTATATATATATAATATATTTTTTGGTATTAATATATTTTTTTAATTTATCTTCAGAATGTCAAGATTTAATGGTATTAAGACCAGCCAGTTACATTCAGTACAGCCAAAAAAGTTTGATGTTTGATGAACATTAAAAATACGAAAATATCTTGCCCCGACCTGTTATAACCATCATTACGAACAAACATTTCATTTTAAGCAGGGTTTCTATGTTTTTTACTATGTTACTAGTTTATACATATGTAATAACGTAGATATTAAATGCTGCTGTGTTTTGGTTTGTGACGGTGGAAATGGAGAAACTTATACGAGGTATTCCATCTTAGCCTCCTTAGAGCTAACTTGGGATACCTTGCCTACACATTTGTATTGGAACTCAGTACATCGACTCAATTTGGGCTTGATTGCAAATGTTCGTAGTCAGAAATGATCACTTTAATTAGTCTACTTGATTTTGTTATTTACGCCATGGTCATAAAAGAATGTGTTATTTTTTCATTTTTATAGACGACATGTGGCGGAGCGGTCACCATACCGGACTGATACGCAGTGGGTTCGATTCCCAGCCAGACAGAAATGTGAATGATGATGAGTTTCGATTTCTGTTCTGGATTTGGGTGTTTATGTATTCGTCTTTGTGTGTCCATGGCTCCCACGACACCGGAGAAAATCCTAGCATGGGGCTATGGGTGTAGAGAACGTATTTCTTTTATTTCATTCGTGGCAGTTTTAACACTCAGGTCAGAATGAAATAACGTTGAAAAATTGTGTACAACAACATAAGTAAGTCTTGATTACGGTTTTATAAAGTGCGACTGTAATGTTCCGTGGCTTGCTACAACTACCCATTTGGTACATTTAGTATTAAATGAAACGAACAAATTAAAGAACTTGCACTCTGTAAACTATTAATAAGTTTTTATTGTACCTATTAAGACCAGGTTAGGGTGTTTCTGTTTTGTTAACATGCAGGATCGCAAGCGAAATTCCATAGATTCTTAGAGTAGATTTAAGCCATAGTACCATATCAAATCGCGTCGCTGCTATGCTTCGATCAACCCGGTGCATACAAACACACATGTAAAAGTATACTGGTTTAATTTATTTAAAAAAAATGCCGTCATGTGAAACATCGTGTTTGTGCAAGTAATATGCATAAAAACAAGATTGCAACAGGAGCTAAATATATAGCATAATGAAATTAACACCACCTATGAACAGTACTCCGCACTAAGTCAAACTAACACCGCAGCCCGCTTAGTTTTGTTCGACACGTAATAGATGGCGCAAAAAAAATGCAGCATCGCTACGCCATCAGTCCGAGTAACCATCGCCTACAGATGTTTCACATGAAAAATATTTTACATCTGATTAATCTTAATCATCAAACACATTAATATTAACGCAGTAATAATCCAGTCACTTGTTAGTTTTACCTGGTAAGTTTTCCAAGAGTTTTTAAAATTGGTTAATTTATAGATTTGGGTATGCTAGTATGGGGATTTTTTCTAGTTTAATTTTGTAAATAAAATTAAATATTTTTTTCGTAAATGCGTCGATTAAGTGATATTCCTAAAAATCCGTTTTTAGACGCCATTTTTTCAAGATGACGGCGCAAGCGGCGGGGGTACGAGGTGGCAAAGTTAAAATTCGAAAAGAGCATACCCAAATCTATATATTAACCAATTTTCAAGACTCTCGAAAAACTTTCCAGGTAACCCCCTTTTTTATTACCAAATGACTGGACTATATATAAATAAAATAATCAAACACACGCACTCATGTCGATAGAAAAGATAAAAGTAGAAAGAAACAAACGGTTATTTTGAAATTCTTACATCACATTATATTTATTTTTGAATGAAAAATGTTTACATTATTAATTCTAAATTTCAAAACTGCTTCGTCTCCCAAGTTTTAGTTGTTTATGCTACTTATTTTTTATTCGTTATTAAGACTGTAACTTTAAAATTCCAGACAAAGAAATAATTTCTTAAAATATTTGAACTGCTTAACTTTTAGACTCTCTAAAACTTGTAATGTAACTTGTAAAACTTAAAACTTGTAAAACTTAATGTAAAACTTAAAAAAAATCTGTTTTTGTTTATTTTTTAAGTTAATTAATCTTCTGCGTTAATTTGATGCTGACATGTGTCAATACAGAATATGACCACTACTTTGCTCGTAAATATTACAAGAGACGGTTAAGAAATTCCATCTAGATTTTTTTTGCAGCGCTCATTGAAGCGCATATCGGTGAAATGAATGTAAATATGCAGTAAATAAAAATTAAACAAAAATACTCATAAGGCATTGAGGCAATTTGAAGATGAAGAAACGAAATAAGTATAATGTACGAATATTGATTGAAAGAAGTAAAAAATGTTTATTTGCCATCCGGGACTGTAATACAGAGATCTTATCCGTGGCCTATTCGGCTTTTATGTCGGTAATCTATCCCTTAAACCTATTACCTAACCCTTTTTATATCTCTACTCTTTACTAGAAAAAATCTCGAGCAACCTACGCTGTTCCAATGGGAATAAGGAACATGGAATTTAAAGGTATGAGTTAACGCATTCTACACTAATAGCCCCCACAGTAGGATTTTCTCCTGTGTCATGGGTGTCATGGACACACAACGATGAATACATAAATACCCAGACCATGAACAGAAATATAAACTCATCATTCAAATTTCTGTCTGGCCGGGTATCGAACCTAAGACCCACTGCATGTCGGACCGGTATGGTGTCCGCTCCGTCACGCAGGTCGTCAATGAGTTATCCGATGTTTATACTGCCCACTGCGACGGATCGTGGGACGACGGAGCTTCGAGGAAGCAGAGACGCAGATCTGTATCACGACGCGGCTACATCCGCATCTCGCGATCGACGGCAGCATATGCTAAATCCATGCCAAATAAAGCGTTCATCTATCAATCCGCCTCTTTTATATTGACACACAACTGGAATTTTACGAAAATGTGCGGATTTGAAAAAAAATCCAGGTTGTTCTAATCTTTTTTGTAGTTTATTACCCTATTTTTTATATATAGTGGAATCGCGTAAATCGTGCTCGCGCTTACTCCCGCGCAAGGCATGCTGAAAACGTATTATTCTCCGCGTTTTTTCCATACAAACTAAGGAAGTTAAGGTCAACGACTTCACGCGCCTCAGTTTCCAATCCTTACCTAATAAATTAACAAACGTCATTTAATCATACCGGTGTACGCGTATATGGTTCGCTAAATACAACCACTAGTCTAGATTAGGAATAAAACCAAACCGTCTTCTATTACAAGAAATTACTAGGAACAGGTTATAGGTATATTTATAATACATTGAGTTTATGTACCCATACATTGCAAGTAATATCGCATTATTTTAAGTATCTTAAATTAATCCCTTTGTATTATTAACGACACAATCTTATTCAAGGCTCTACTACTTAAGTCACTTTTACCACTGTTAGCGCATTTGCGACACTTGATTTTTTTATATAATTACATTAGCATAATGATATGTAGTTTTAATTGGCAGCCTTTAAAAGTGTACTAAATCCTTGATCAAGTTGAATCCACAGCTGGCTCTCTTAAGATAGGAGGGATTTCGTGTATTCACCGCACTTGGTTGTTAGTGAGTTTTGGCATCTTTACAGGACGAAGATATTCTATATTATCTTTACAATCATTTTGTAGCTAGCTTTAAGTCTGTTACTTTCTCGTTTGTTTTTTATCTCAATTCCTCTTTTAAAATAACATTATGAAATGTACAAAATAAAAATTCTTTAAATTTATAACGTATTAGCTATGTAGCATTTGCAAGATATAAAGCGTGTAAAAACAATATATCGTTTAATCGTCAGCAGTTTAACGAGTGGTTTATTCTTAAACGCTGCTACATAACTGCCAATATTTAGTAATTGCCACGAGCATTATTCAAGATATGGCTGATTAATTAACTGGGTAAATAAAGCCTTTGTTGTCGGAAATTAATCCCATTCTTTCGGTGGGAGGCAATAATAATAAATGTATTTTCGCTGGCACAAATGTTGAATCTATTCTTCTTGGTATGTGTGTATTTGAATAAAAGGTATTATTTATTGCCATTTCATTGTTTAGAAATGATATGTATTACCCCAATTTTACACCAATTTGTCTTTGAAATCATTGTGGAGAGCCTGGCTAATATAGCCAGGCTTTCCACAATGAGTTCAATGGCTATAGGCACTTGAAGTAGTGTCAAACAAGAACTTCATTAATTTTAAAAATCTTACAATGATATACCAAATACATTTTTGCTTAATTTATTCAAATTGCAATTTAAATAACAAAATTGCAATTAAAAAAAAAAAACAAATTACAATTAACCTGAAATGAAGTAAACCTTTTATTAATCAGCCAAGCATGTAAATACTTAAATGATCATTAACTGATCAAAGAATAATTCACAAAGTTGTACGATGCGCACTGATTCGGTTACACCGTAACGCCTCGATAACTTCAATGTATTCGAATGTGCGTATTAATTAATGTTTACACATGATGAGCATCCTTTGAACTTAATATAATGGATTAATCTACTGTTCGATTTTTGAATAATCCCATTTAATGAACAGAAGAAATGTATTTATTTATATTTTATCATCGTTTACTATTTTACTCTAAATTCCAATGGTATTATCTTTTTATGATTGAAGTACGAAAAAATGTAGTATAACGAGTATGGACCGAATGGGAGGTTCCTATGCCATACGGTGAAATGTGGTTCCCGGTTCACTTTCATATGAGGCGACCATTTTAATCCATTTAAGTAGCAACGTATCTGTGATTGACTTTAGATAGAATCCATGTTCTATATAAAATTGCTTACAGACGTCGTAGCGACCACTTACCATTAAGTGAATGGCTTTTGCTTGCTTGAATATTATGAAATATAGGAAATACGTAGAAGGATTAAGTGTAATTTCAATAACATATTAACAACAAAACGAGCCTCTCTTAAGAGGCCTTATTCAACAGTTAAATAAGATTCAATGAAATAGTTACTCTAATAGATCAGGCGGCTGTAACAGTTTTAGTACATAAAACACATTAAGTACAATGGAGGCAGCAAATGGGCACTTATTTGCCGATGCCAGATGGCTAGGTCAAGTCAGGTGTAGTGAAATGCGGGAATTACACGGGGCGATTTACAGTGCGGCGTGCTGTGCAAATAGTGTGCAAATGGAGATTAAAGTAGGCCGCAGATGAGGGAATAACTGCAAATGCCAAATAGAGGTGGCTTCGAATTGTGCCGCGTATCGGCCATTCGCGGTGAGGGATTTATATAGTGTCGATTTTTGGAGTGTGGCCATTCGCGTACCAAATTGCGTCATAAGACGAATCACTTTACACAGTTGTAGTTTGCAATTTTAAGCGAATAGTTAAGGGGCAAAACATAACCTTTGGCATATGCAATTTTGGTCATCTGTGGCCTAGTTGAATTGGTGTTTATACAGTCAGCTTTAGCTGTGCTGCCGGGCTATGCGATGAATATCGACCCGTATAAATTCCACATTATAAAATACGTCGCATTCGTATGTCATATTTACGTTTCAATATTCATTATGTCATACTAGTTGTGCCACGCAGTTTCACCCGCGCACGCGAGGAAAGATCTCAAAAATAAAAATATTTTTCCGTTTTTGCAACATTTTTCGTTGCTGCTCCGCTCTTATTAGTCATAGCGTAATGGTATATAGCCTAAAGCCTTTTTCTATAAATTTACTATTCAACACAAAAATATTTTTTCAATTCGGACCAGTAGTTCCTGAGATGTAGATTAACAAATAAATCACATCGAAAGCTTTTCTAGTAAACTATAAGGTCACCAATAAGCTTACGCTGGTATGAGTACAACTGAAACTCAATTGAGTTTCAGTTGTACTCATAGTTGTACTCAAGACAACCGAGTTTGCCGAAGTACAAAAAAATCCAAAAATAAAATTGGTACCAGACGATCCTTACCTATTTGGATAATTATGTTTCCATTCACAAAAATAAGGCAATGCGGCTTTGATTCCGCAATATCCATCAACACCCAGTGGTATAATTAAACTCAACAAATATTCACTTGAAAATCACAACCCACTTCAGAGTCACACACGTACGTTATATAGATTTAAGCATAAATATACCCCGCGACGTTACTGCGTGCGCACCTGGAGTCACGCACCATTCTCCTTCTTTATGGTGATTGATATTTGCTCTACGTTTGTGTAGTTTATAATGGATTCTAAGGGTACCGACACAATGCATTGCTACGATCTTATTGCTGCTACGTTTATAAAGGGTGTAATGAAGCACATTTGCTTTGATAATATGACTTTTTTGCGAGCATGCGACAAACGAACATGCAGTCCATCAAACGGTAAGTGGCTTCTGCTGTCCATGAAAATTTGTAATTAACCCCAGATTTGATTAGAGTCTTACTTGAGGTTGGCCACAGATGCTTTGCTACTCCTGAGGACTAATTTGGACCACCTCGGTAAAGTATATCTTACACTTAAGGGTAAGCCCTTATCACACCCTTTACAACTAAACACAATGGCGCTCAATACTACTTTTATTAAGCAAGACTTAAATACCGCTTTCTTCATATAAGCCCATACTAATAATTTCTAGGTTAATACAATGAACATTTTACGACCAAAAAATGCACAAATATCGTTTAAAAGGTAAATAATATTGCATTCATTTATATATGTTAGAACATATTAATTTTATTGTATTGATAAAAAAACATAGAACATATATGCGTGACTAAATACCATTATTTCTCTTACCTTGAAGAATTGAATGGCTTCTTCAAAGTAGGACGATGAATGAAGAACTTTGAGATTCTTATCTTCCATTGTCTCGATAATTCTCATAACGCTTTCCCTTTGTACCTACTCAATTTACAGGTACAGAGCCTATATATACATAAACATGGTCGGTGTGGTATAAATTCTAAAACTTAATTAGTTTAAATGATGATCACAGCATGACTTTAATCCTTCCCGTCATATTTTATGAAATAGCTCAACAGTTATATCTAAAGAATTTGATCCCTTTCGATTCTTGCTGTACATTTTTATCGATGGTGAGTACGTTTTTATGTAACATGTAGCAAATTAAGCTCGGGCTCGAAATATGTGTTTAATAGAAATCAAATAAATAAGTCTTAATTATTTCTGCCCTAAACGTGTCGATAAACTTAATCTAATAATTATGATTAATAGAATTAGTTTGTCCGAGTTTATAAGTGATTTATAGGCTAATTTGTTCAAACTAAGCCAAATAAAATCGCCAAATAAATATAATTTCAGGCGATTTGTAACAATAATTCATATTTATACTCCGCAATATCTCATTCAAGTTCTTGGTTGCGATTATTTAGATGGAATGAAACAAGCAATTTCGGCAGAAAACGTAGAAATTGGAAGCGCATTTTCTTAAAGAAACTCTTTCGTTCGTTTTCAGCAAAGACGTATTTGTTTCGGTTGAATTTGTATCCTAATATTTAGATCAGGCGAGATTCCATTTATTTTTATTAGGGACCCCATATCAGCATACGAATGTCTGCGAAAACGCACAACGGAACGTACAATGCTCGGTTTGAAGGCGGATACGCGAACCGTAAATTCTCCTTTTATTGAATACAAAGAGTTCTCATTGAATGAAATAGACACGCTAAGATAAGATTTTACCTGATGCGAGTTTTTACTGTTTTATTCCAGATTTTTTTATCCTATAAGGCTTTAAAAGTAGAAAGCTACGCAAATATGTGAGTAAACAATAGGGTAGTTCCATGTTGTATTAGTTGCATGAGTAACTATTATCATAGCCTACTTATTTCTCCATAGCAAGATATAAAAATTACACAACAAAAAAATATGGGAATTTAATGGAATAATTCAGAAACTTACATCATTTTTTTATTACTAAGTTTACCTAAATATTCCCAGTCATTACATTTACAATCATATAATATTATTTTATCTAATTTCTAATTTTAAATAAAGAATCTTGCTCAAAACCTTAAAATTCGGTACAGAGGTGCAATTTGTTTGGAAGTGATTTTAAATAGAATTTTATTTAACAATTAATGCATTCAAAGTTTTATGCGTTTAATAAAACGAAGAGTATTATAAGTTACAGACTCACTTATAAACCAGTTTTAAAGGAAAAATTCTAGAACTTTTACCCTCTTGTGACTAAGCTCTAGGAGTTTTAAATTTGGTATGACAAAATTCTTGCGGCTCTGGGAAATTTAGTTTAGAGAGGATAACAAAGAGGCTGGTACCGAGAGAATCACGTAATTTAAATCTTTTAAATTTTGTGAGGATTTCAAAATTTCAAATTTAATGAGACCGTAAAATTAAATTTCCTGAAACTACAATATTATAATACGTGTGGCTGCCTCTTCGTATACTCATTTAGTGAAATTTTACAGTATTTACATACTGTAAATTTTCACTTAGTGAAACTTATTTAAATTTTCATTTAGTGAAATTTTACAGTATTTACATACTGTAAATTTTCACTAAATGAGCTTTAATGAGTGCTCCTAAAACAACTAAACTAGAGCGCAAAATAAAAATCCTGAACATTTGTAAAAAAAAATTGTTCGCCTCTTTTTACATAATACAAGTATCATTATACACACCATAATAATACAAAAATCACACACACAGTCAAATGGGTCTATTAAAAGTGGCAAAACTCTTAATGAAGCTTCGTTCGAAGGTAGCAATAGTAATGAAAGTCGTTTGGGAGTAGCAACGCATCTGTGATAGATTACAAATAAACCCCTGGTTTAAATGAATTTGATTACAAATGTCTATGGACGGCGGTAACCACTCACGATAAGGTGTTTTGCATTCTCATTAGTTACTGCAATCTGATAAAGAAATGCAATAACGCTTTTGACATTTGATTGTAATGCAAAATAATGCAAAGCTATCTCTTATTAATACCTTACAATAAGTTAAAACTTTTAAACCAATAACAAAATGTTGTATTGCAGAAAACGATATCATTGTGCAAACAAAGGATATTTCATGTGACAAAATACTTTTAGCTACAGTAGTTCTTCTTATACAAAAAGGTACGACATAATTGAATTAATATAACCCAACTTATCTCTCCCTGAACATTATTTTGTGTCCAACAAAGGACGGTCCGGTGTCCCGCCCGCATAATCAGTGTATCGGTCAAACTTTGTATTCAAAGTACATTTATCTAAAGGAAAATAAGTTTTTTCAATTATATTCCGTCTTTTATTGGCCTCTTAAATACAAATACGAATGTCGGCGACATTAGGTTTGCGAGGACTCTACATTTTCTGTCATTTTTGGTCATTATATTGTCACGACAGCTTATTGTAATATTTTTTGTTTCGCCGATATTTTGAGGCTGGAAAACAATTAATATAAATACTGGGAGGTATACGAACAAGTTTTAAAAAAAACACCTATACCTTATGTTATCACAATAACACCTAAATATATGTATTAGTATTCATTTCTTAAACGCGTGGTTTTCAACACAATTTGATATTTAATATTCATAGAGTTGCAGAAAATTAACGAATACAATTTAATATTTTACCTGAATCGTGTACTTTATATTAGCTAGAAATAAACACGGAGCAAATAGTCATGTCAGAAACAGGTTCTAAGATAAGATGAAAGGAAAGATTCTAACAGGGATAGACAAAGGAAAATGGGGTAAATTACTGGCAGTTGGAATGCGGAATATACACAGTGTCAGGTTCATAAACATTGTTTCATCGTACCTTACGTTTTTCCTTACAACAAATTGATTTGACATGAAGTATTTTTATTAGATAAAACGCTTGTCAAATATTTTACATGTTTTATTATACGTGCATGAATGTGACCTTAATGCAATATAATATACGCATTTCATCCGGTGAAATGGTTTTGTTTAATAGAACCGAATTATTGTTTTGCGGAAGGAGTTGAATATGATTTTTAAAATAACATACACGTATGTCATTTTAAAAGTACATCTAAGTTGGGTATTAACTGGGTATAAATATGTTAATAAATTTTATATCAAACACGCTTTTTTTAAAGACGTTGATAATATTTATCGTATGGTTTTGATTTTCATATTGTATGGAGGCGCATAAAAATCTATTTTTTTATGCGCCTCCAAAAGTACTTTATGGGGTTAATAAAAAGTTCACTAACGGATATTAAAAGGCAGATTCTTCCAGCAAAAGATTATATTCGTTGTCTTAAATTACGAAAATCTTATTACGAAATTCCGATGTGTGTCGTGGAGTAAGCCGGTGCGAATAACCCGAGCGGGTCTAATGAACGTGCTCCAAATTTATAACATATTTAACCTTTTAGTTACTTTCTAAGAAATAATCTGTATAACAATAACTCGTATAATAATCCTTAAATGATTATCATAACTTTCATTGCTGCTTATCGCTCACCGGCCTATTATGGGTTACAGTTTGAATTTATTCTTACAAGAAAACTGTCTTGGTTTTCTGAGTGATGTTCCTACAAAACCTGGACTATTAAAGTTAAAATGGAAAAATGGAATTAGGTCAGTGGATTCCTTTTATGACATAGGCACCACCTATGGAAGATTTTTTGATTTATTTTTCTTTTCTATGGGGGTTGAAAGCTTGTTTTAAACTTTTAAAAAATGAGTATTAGTCTTTCTAGTAAAAATAATAAAACACCAATTTCACTGCTCTTAAAAATAAATCCTTAAGGTTTGTATCAATCCGCGAATTTTGAAGAAGATATAGTTATGGTACAAGATATATGATAGAAGAAGAGGTATATGTATACCTTACATATTACATTACACACGTTACATATTACCTTACACATTACTATACATAATTAAGCTTTTTTGGGAAATCGATCCCTATGTGGCTTAACCATAAACCAAGTATCTATAAAAATGGAATATAAGAATGGAATTATTCAAGTGTAGGTACATACATCATACATTACGGTATCATATAGTCGAATTATCTCGTATAAAACATTTATATTCTATCGGAAATAATTGTTACGTTAACGAATTAAAAAAAAATGTGGATTTATTACATAAAACCGAATTAATAAGGTACATTTATATTAAAGTAAAATGAAAAGAAAAAGTAGTTTTATTTTTGTTAATATCATCAACTAATTATTCTATGGTTACATATTCTTAATGATTTCAATCTTATGTATAAAATTCTCGTGTCACAATGTTCGTTCTTGTACTCCTCCGAAACGGCTTGACCGATTATTCATGAATATTTGTGAGCATATTGAGTAGGTCTGAGGATCGGGCAACATCTATTTTTCATACCCCTTAGTGATAAGGGTTGTCCACCCTTAACATTTTTGTTTATTTTTTAGACATTTTTTTATTATGTAATAATTTATATGGCAAAAAAAAACCTTTACCGGGTCAGCTAGTATTTTATAAAAAACACTTATTTTACCTAGTTCCTACTAATTAATTCTGTGACGTCGACAAATGAAAAGCAAGTGTAAAGTACGCAAAAGAAAGAACACGTAAATACGATCACATTTGTAACACGGCGACGGGAATGAAATTATCTACATTACTCTAAATCCATCTACTTCGCTTTGAAATACTGCAAACTTTAATTATTTTATTTTAGTTTGAGAGTTTTTTAGTTAGATAATATTTTTGGAAGTTAATTAAACTTCATAAATTAAGTGATCGTAGGTGGGGAAGCTGAAAATAGTTTCGTGTTGGACACATGCATTCACTGCATTTAATGTTCATTGGTCGCTTATTATATGCTATTTCTTTTTTATTAACAAATAGAGATCACATGTATTTGTGGTATTAGAAAAGTAAAATTATTTTATCATTAAACTTTCATTTAAACTTACAAAAGATTCTCGACGCCGTGAGAGCGACGCCAAGCTAAGTGGGATTTTTACAACCTGGTGGCGGGTGGAGGACTCCGGGACCTTCAACCGAACGCAGTCCTCCGAGCGTGAAAGTGGTGAGCATTAGCTCTTACCGTATCTTCCGGTTTTTACGATGGCCTGCGAACCTCCGCCCTCTTCGGGGTCGCTTGGCTGGACGGTTCGAGCTCCCACTCTAGTCATGCGAAAACCCCGAAGCTCTCTTTTGGTCGCCTTTTACGACATGCAGGTGATACCGTAGCCCTATTCTGGTCCCGGTACTACAGGAACATGCCATTGCTATTGCTAGCCTATGGACATTTTAGTGACCCACATAAAATTAGTGTCTTAACAGAGGTTAGGCGTAAATACGTTGCAACCCTTGGACTACGAGTAAGTTGGAACAGATCAGCGCTTAACTCTATTATTAGATTGAAATATGTGTGTAAGTGATGCCGCCAGATTCAAAATTATTTCTAGCGTGAAGCAGTTCTTGCATTTCGGTGGAAGGGTGTAGTTGCCGGCTCACTTTTATATGAGGCGATCATCTCAGTCCTCGGGAGTGGCAACGCATCTGTGGTCGACATCAGAGATAGAACCCCTGTTCTATATGAAGTTGCTTACATATATCCATGGGCGGCAGTAACCACTTACCATCAGGTGGGCT
>DWNE01005951.1:0-13499 GCA_018249875.1 Cecropterus toxeus | reverse complement strand
ACTGCTTCACGCTAGAAATAGGTGTGGCGGTGGTACTTCCCCGGTCGAACTACATTGGTTCTACCACCTGGCAAAAGATATCTATTAGTCACCTATATATTATACACCTCTCTATTATCTCTGTATTCTTTTGTATCTCTGTATTCATCTCTGTATTCCTCTCAGTATGTGTTTGTTTAAAAACGATTTAAAGAGAAAATGTAACCAACCAAAAATATCCAACGTAAAACTGAAAACAGTGTACGGACCTGTTTGTAATAAACTGTATGTCGTTAATATTACGCTCCGTGACGTGATTCACTAATGGTAATTACCACCGGAAGGCTTCACATTCTCAGGTGGATATGTTATGTCGTTATTTCGCGAACTTACCTCGTAAGGATTCTTTAAGATTTTGTTTAAAAAATCGGCTAAGTGCAAGTTGGACTCGCATAAGAAGGGTTTCGGCATAAGAAGTTCTATAAAAACAGCAAAAAAATAATCAAGTTTCTTGTAGGCTTCCTTAAATAACTATTTAATTCTATTTTAGTATACATCATCTGTAAAATTATTAATTCTCTAGCTAATTCGGTTCATAAGATACAGCCTGTCGATAGACAGACGGATAGCAGAGCCTTCGTAATGATGTCTCGTTTTTAATTTGGACACGGAACCCTAAAATATTTTATGAAAAGATTTTGTATTCATCGTTAGTAACAATACGTTCTCAAAATGGGTAATAAGGTTCTCAGGGCTTCCTTTAGTTGTGGGACATAGAATAATTGCAAAAATACGATACTCTAATACGATACGAAATAAATTTACAATAAAATACGATACTCTATGCTAGTGATAAATAGTAGACTTATTATTTATTGACACTTCCAGAACTTAAATATCTATTACGGAGTAAAGTAAAATGAAGTCCAAATAGAATAAAATATACCTGTCGTATATCAAGTTGAAGAACAATAATAGCCAAAGATCGTGAAGACAGAACGTTTATAAAGGGAAATATCCTAAAGCCATTGCCTTAAACAAAGTCCATAATTTAGGAATACAATCCCTGGCAACAGGCGTCTCACACGACACGACACATAAGTAGGTTTCCCATAAACGAGCGTACACTCTTGACCTTGCCTACTTCGTCTCGAAAGCGCCAGGGTATGTGGCACACGTCCCGAGTGGGCGTGGGATCCGATGACGACCTGTATCCAGCCAATACCCTTAATTATGGGTTTGTGCTTAAAACTTCACGTCTGACAAACAAGGTGGGTTATTTATGAGGATAAGGTACGTCTTATGCAAGTTGAATTTTCTTCATTATTTAATGAAGCTCATATCTGTAATCAATTCTAAATAAATTTTAAATTAGTTAGTGGTTTTTAAAAGGGCCCTTTGAGGCCTCACCGCCACACCTAGTATATTGATTTGACGAGAGAGATGAGGCTGAATTTTGAATTAGATATATGCGTAACACATTTTAAGAATTTCTCATTCATCTGTATGTCTATATGTAGCATCTATGTAGCCCCCTCCCTAATGAAGCGTAGAGGCCTCCCCATTCCGCAGGCAGAATATTAGGGATTCGTTGAAAACATTCTAGTCTATTAGTCAATTGTAGCCAAACACCTCAAATATGTTTAATACTGGTTTCGATTGTGCCGACCATTAAAAAACGGAAACATTTTGGATAGATCCAAAATTTAACAGCGAAATTCAATATTGTTGTTCTGAATACAGCAACACGAACACTTCCACCACATGACATAAGATAAATACTTATTTAAAATAAATACTAGAAATATAATTAATAATAGGAATCTGCAAACCAATTACAAGGATTAAAAAAAGAAAAGGGACGTTTTTGAGACGTGATGAGATTTGAGTCTGACAATCAAATCTCAAACCAACGTAACGAGGATCGCAAATAAACAAGCCAATTATCAATTATGCAAGATCGATGCGTAAAGAAGTTCGTACATAAATCAACGGATAAAGATTATATAATCCAATAAGTGCAACGAGATGTAAGGTCGATGCAGTATCCGGTGAAAGTTGGTCGCACACTTGCTTTTGGAGACGACCTACTGATGAAATGGGTGGAGTTTTATGAGCACTTCGGGTCAAAGATACAATGGCTTAGATTATGGGTAGTGATGTCTGCTGTTTGTTTCATGTTAATATCGCGATTTTGTCATACACATTTTTGCTTACTTTTCCTCCTTTCTACTTCGTTTACTCTTTTAAAATTATCTCTGTTTTCTATGGAATAGCAAAAAGACATAATCTACAACGATTCCATCACAAATATGTATTGCATTGCTAATTTACTTATTATTATTAAAGAATGTTTTACATTTTGGACTTCGGTACAAATACTTCTCGCAATTTTCATTCTTTTTCTTGATAATAATTTGTTTAAATTAATTATTATTTATGAATGATGTGAAACTTGTCAACGTTTTATGGGTTGGTAGCATTGTTTTCACTCGCGCTTTTACAACAATTACCATTTCAGTTAAATATAATTGGTGTGTCTGACCGTATTCAACTTTATTAAATTAAAATTATACTCCAATATCAAGGCATATGTATAATGTTTTCGCTCTCACATTATAAGGCATGAGTGAGAGATAGAAATGCATGCGGCTATTTTGCGTTTGAATTCTTATTGAAGGAAGTAATATTACCAATTCTACCAAGCTATTAGACTAATATAGCGTTAAGAGAACAGATAGAAAATCTAATGGCAATGATAGTCGTAAGAAGTCACGGGCAGAAGTTATGTCTAAAGTGAACGGCCAATGCGATCTAGGGTCAAAAGTCTCCGATTTGTATGCGTGTGAGACCGCTTAATCTCATAATGTAGCTACGGTGTCACTGACAGCTTCGAATACACTCAGTCAGTACTCCACACAATTGGGGTTTGACTTGGGTGGTGCACGATTCAGATGACAATCAGCTGAATTACCGACAATACGAGATGTGTTTCGCAAGATTAGGGTGACTCATGAGCATTGTGATTGTCAGAGACGGCTGGGCATTGAGGCCATGAATTCAAATAAGATATTAATTCATTTTCATTTAATATTTGATTTGATAGAATTGCAAGCAAGCAATATTGTATTTCTATCTTATAAATTTCTAACAAATTAAAATACATACATAATAGAACATTTGTCAAACATCTTTAGTCAAAAATGTTTAGACACGAACTTACTTAATTAACAGGCCGAATTTTAAAAATAGCTAATTCGAATGATTATTTATTATTTGAGTAAGGGTTTAATGTATGATTAAAGCTTGTATCTATTTACGATAGAAAAAAATACTTTGCCAAATTTAGCGACAAACATATAAAATAAGTGTTTCAGACATATTGTCCACAAAAATTTTAATTACTACGCGATCAAAATAAGAATAGGAATGACTTTCGGCCATTTTGTGACGTCATAGCCGCTGATTTGAATCTTTTTTTTTAGTACAATGTATATTGTTTATCATGTCATGTCAAACATAATAATTATAAAGTAGTACTGGCATGTAAACATAATAAAGAAGAATAAAAATTAACAGTAGTGTAAATATTACGTAATAAACAAAAATCATCGTCGCCTATGTAAGAACATGACACAAAAGACTTCAACGTAGTTTTCAAGAATTCATTTGAAACAAAGCATGTCGTTATAAGCCCCTTAGAGCCTTAGCAGGTGACAATAGGTCGTTCAAAGCTCAGTAGCCTAGTGACCTTAGCTATAACTAACTCTATTGTTAACCAGGCTCCGCTTTCCCGATTATTGTTTCGAAATTTGACTTACCAGTGACGGTTGTGTTGAAATTAAAACAACTGCCGGCTGTGATTTTGTAATGCTGTTTGATAAAACTTTTACCTTATTGCCACTAAACATTCGCTTCAGAAGTTTTCCGTCAGCTTTGAAAGTGGCAGTGTTGAGCGTTCAAACAAATGAATGTGTCCGATCTTGTATTGGTACTTTTTAATGCAAATTGTAATGAATTTTGCTGAAATTCGCTCAACGCTGATGCTTGTAACGCCAAGCGAAGGTTTCGTAAATTTTTGCAGTACCTTACAATGAAGATGAGAGCAAAGAAAGGAATTTTGATATTTTATTCCCTCAGGGGGATAACACCTGGGGAGATGGTATTTTAAATAATAGCAAGATTTAAAAAATATATAATTATTAATAATTTTGATGATAATAATGCAAAGCTTAAGAATTCAGCTGTTAAAATGTCCTAAAATTATCAAGAATTGATCATATAACTGGCTACTAACATATAACTATGCGAAAAATATTCTTCATGAATTGTTCACAAATGTTCTCATAGTTCATAATTTATGTAAATCGGTGACCCTATCTACATTCAATGCTAGTTCGATACCAGATTTATGTGTTCTATGATTACGAGATATGAATTATGGTGCTGCAGATGAAATTACGTTCTTTACCATGACACGGAGTGTGATTTACTGCTGACGATACGTTGCGATTATCTGCCGTGTGATTTACTTTGCGATGTTTATGCTGGACTATATTGTCTGTTCTCCTACTTAATAAAACAAACAGTGCATATCGTAATTCAAGCGTAAAATTTTGTATACGTTCTTTATTATAATGTAATCATATCTACATTATAATGAAGGAGTAAAGAAAACAAGTAAAGCAGAAGTAAGAAATGATTTCTTAGATTTACGCTTAAGGATTAATTAATTAGGGAGTAGAGTTAATGGAGGGAAGGTTAGTTATGAAGAATAATAATTATGTGGATTAGTTAGATTTAAAAAAAAAGGTATAATAAAGTTAATACTCATTAGTTTATGATTGAAAATTGATAAAAGTGTGGGAGTATCATTCGTTGGAGATGTATCATTCTATTAAAATTATAAATTTTGATTTATTTTCTAAAATTGGGTGCAAGTCACATTGACTCTATGTATAACCATGTCACCTCTCATACACAACGTATTTGTTCTATCTGCACCAATAAGCTCAGTCTTAAATACCATATGCAAACTAAAACAGCCTTTTACTTATATGTTTAATATGTAGGTGGTTCTTAAATCTAAGGAAGTTGAATCTAAAATCTAGCACCAACCTACATAAACGGACAGATATATAGGCTACATTTCACAAAGGCCCATCCCTCAGCCTGTCACAGTATCGACGCCTACATGAACGTTACAAATTGTGGTCACCAGACAGTAGCATAAATCACAGTGCCGACTTCCTACTGAACTAAACAACGCTGGGAACTGGGGCAAGTGAGAGACTGGAGTAGAGCAACGCCGGCGGCTGGACGCAAGGACACTGGATTAGGGCTTTGATATCAACCATTCAATTTTAATAGACAAATCGTTAAATATGGTAGCCAATAACAAACAAATAATAATGTGACAGAAATAGCAAATCGGCTTGCACCATTAAATGTTAATAAGCCACTGCCGTTTATGGAAGTCTTCGTAATAGATGATATCAGTATTAAGACAGCAGTACCGTGGAGGACAATAATTGTTGTATTTATACGTTGAATACGTTGGAAATCGTAAACGAATACAATTGAAAAAAATATAAATTCGAAAAAACAATAATAGCGATAGAATAATAACTAAGTTCGGCTGAAAGGCAAGAAGCCAAGGCCGATAAAACAATTTTTAAGATCATTGATGTATCAGTGCCTAGCACGCACCTCTCATTATAATGTACCTTAAAATATCACTTGTAAGTAATAATCAACGTTAAATAAGTTAAATACGAAACAATCATCGGGCAACAAAAACCAGATGAATGGATGGTAATGAGATTACAAATAATCCGATAACTAGCAATCTTATTAAATTATACGTGCGAAATTTGTTGGGATGTATTATGTTTGTTATTCTTTACGCAACGCAATGGAACGTAAAAATTACTTATTGGATTCCGATGAACTCTGGCACACAGTTTATAATCTGTATCAACACATGAGATTGTTTTTTAACTGTAATACATGACCTAAGTGGACGGAGCTGCGGGAAAAAGCTCACACGCTTTCTACACTCATAGCCCCACACTAGGATTTTTTCCTGCGTCGTGTGTACCATGGACACACAAACACGAATACACAAACACCCGGACCCAGAACAGAAATCTAAACTCATAATTCATATTTCTGTCTGGCCGGGAATCGACCCCGGGACCCACTGCGCGTCAGACCGGTATGGTGACTGCTCGGCCACGCGGGTCGTCAAATGTGAACTGTTCGTATAGGCAACCCTATTCGATACCACACGGTTTCGTAATTGTGCATGGGTATAGCTGACCAAATCTGACAGATTAGTTAGCGAGCGGTTGGTTTAGTATGCGGCGACAGTAACGACAATTATCGCGATTGTTATGACGGTGCGTGGGTGTTCGGACAAGTTGCTGTTTCTTATTGCTTCTGAGCCCTTAGGACGGGATTATGACGATTCCTCTAAACAATCATTGTTTACGTTTTGTATCCATTGCTCGTATACGATTTCGCTTTTGGCCGTATATTAGAATGTTATTTGCAATGATGGGGAAAAACGTACACAACGTGTATTGAGGAAACATAATAAACTTGTACAAGGGGAATTGTTTTGTTTTGTTAATGTATTGGTTGTAAGATTTAGTCTAGACAACAATTGCCTGCACTTCGAAACGTTGAACTGTTATGAAAATTTGTCACTGGGTTATATGAGTAGCATTTTTCTTTATGAACGAAGATATCATGTGATAGATGTATTACCTTACTAAACATGCATAAATTCGAGAGGGATATACCGTAACTTACATTGCACTTAGTTAAATACTAAAAAAAACCCTTTCTACACTCGTAGCACGTTAGGATTTTCTCCTATGTCATGGGACCATGGACACATAAAGACGAATACACAAACACCTAGACCCAGGACAGAATCTAGACTCATCATTCAAATGTCTGTCTGACCGGGGATCGAACTTGGAACCCACTGCGTGTCAGACCGGTATGGTGACCGCTCCGCCACACGGGTCGTCGTTAGTTACGCATGTCATTAACACACATAAGAAGAATAATTTTGTTGTAAGAAATTACTTGTCCTACTAATTACCTTACCTAATCTCTTAGATTCCTAAGATATTAAGGAAAAGAGGAGTGGTAGCATTCTAGCACATTATACGGTTAATCTGACATATCGTTTGTGACATACCGGCGCCTGAGAGCCATAAACGGTTTATTAATGTCTTCTATAAACCTAAACATGAACCCAGGTTATAAAACCATTTAATAACACGAGATTGGTGTTCGATTTAGGGCAGGTAACATCCGCGATGACCCTTTGATAACTTTCTATCGACTTTCGCTAATGGAGTGCCTACTGATTAACAAAGGAATTAAATGTTGTTTCCATTTGAGCATAAGACATTGAAGTTCCTTTGTTAGTTCCGTTACATCACAATATTGTTGCTTGTCTCAGACTTTATGTAACTACAGGTTAAGTATACTGACAGCTCAATAATGTGGCCGTTTTTACACCGATATTGTGTGTTAGCAGTATAATACCAACACTAACCAAGTAGAGAGTAAGTTTAGCAATGTATAACGAGTATACTACCCATGTCACCGCGTGATATCTGGTATCTGATAATAAGTAGCTCTTGCCGCCTATGGACACATACAAGCAACCCCAGATTAAAATAGAGGCTTACCTCAGATAAGCTACAGGTGCATTGCTACTCCTATGGGCTGGAGGCCCCTGCAAGCACTGAGAAAGGAGGGAGTTTTAGTGGGTAAAATACTCACATAACCCGGAATCTTTGGCTTTGGTTTCCCAAACGAAGTCTACGAGAACTACATAGATTATCCCTTACCGTCAAAGCAAATGATAATATATTTCTAATAAGCATTACAATATCCAAAGTGCAAAACTTGGATTTGAAACCTCGAGGGTGAAAGGCCGAAATTAATCTCACTAGGTTATCACAACTCTCATCAGCAAGCGCCAACATCTAAAAGCATTGGCGCTTACGAAACCTATTCTTATTTATGACTTCGTGCCTTTACCTGTTAACTATTTCACTTGTTCTGAATAATTCTAGATAAACTCGATATAAATGAACCAAGAATTGCAAGATCTGTTCGGCAATTGCGAAATTCGAACAGTTTACAAGATGTAAATGTCCTTAATGAGACAGATACAGACATCCTTATTGTAGCTACATTTAAGTGCCTGGTCTCGTATTTGCTCCAAATACTCTGAATTTTGTTGGCATCGAAAGTGCTACCTGATCTGAATTTGTAGATTGATCTGATCGGTGTTGGCAATCGGATGGGTACAAACTTTCACTAGTCCATTGTTTATAGGAGAAGTGCGTACATATTTTTATATCGAAATTAGGTAATAAACTAAGGCGGTATAAGAAAGAATGCAGTGTTTTATACTCGTATATAAAGAAATATTGTTTACATATGTGACCGATGTGATAATCTGTAAGCGATCTGGTGTTACTATAACAAGAATTGGTGTATTTATTTTAATGTAAAGTGCTTAAATACTTTAAGTTAGCCTTAAGTAACTCAGATTGTCTCTAAACAATTTAAAACATAACTTTATAAAGACATAACCCTCATTCAGACACAGTAAAAAGGATAAAAAGGCCAGTTAATTTGAAGCCAAAAGACGTACGAGATTTTAAAATAATGTCATTAAAATAATCATGATCATTTCTGGATCTCCTAATACACCTGTTTTTATCTGCTGAAACTAGACTGTCACATCGGAAAAGTAAAGTAGCGTATACATTAACATGATTATCAAGTACCTTGAATCAAACATCACTACCATCCGCGAATTTACCCGACTATGTCAGAAGGAGTTTTCTGTTTTACAATGTTAATAATGTTTCTAGTTTACTTATCTATAAAGGGCCTTTCCGCCTCACGGGCTATATGTCAATGTGCAGCCGAAACTACTGTACCTAGAGCCCTTTGGTACAAGAGTTCCTTTCAAGGTGTAAATGAGCGATAGGAAAGTATATTTAGAAATTTAAATAGGGGTTAAAATTTTGTATGAAAGTTCGCCAATTTGAAGCAAGCTCTATGGAACTTAGTTTTTGGATTTATGCGTAGAAATAATGCAAACAGATACACTATTTTTTTTAATCTCCAACGAAGTGGGCACGTGTCTGCTAGTGTATATACCTGTTTATCCATCAACACCTAACCCAAATCCAACAAAACTCCCTCTGGCGTGAAAGTTCACACCTTCCGTGTTTATGGCACATTGTCCCAACTCCCAACCAACAAGTTGGTTGACAGACCATCTTCGGTATCTACAGTTATT
Organism: Cecropterus toxeus; assembly: GCA_018249875.1. Taxonomy (NCBI): domain Eukaryota; kingdom Metazoa; phylum Arthropoda; class Insecta; order Lepidoptera; family Hesperiidae; genus Cecropterus; species Cecropterus toxeus. Next base: position 4,174 of record DWNE01005951.1, on the reverse strand, counting down.
CCCTTTCACCGTTAATGGTAGTCGCAATCACCGCTAATTTACACGGTGTTGGTTTCAAATACAATCAACGCTGTTCCGTTGATTTCGTACCGTCCTTTTGGTTGTCGAGTATCTTTATGGTTTAAGATAAATACAGTATAAAGTCGACATAACGCGGTAACAAAGACAAGCCAAAACACTTATTCAAGAAAAGATATTCTTATCCGAGGCGTTCTAAGTCCTCAGGGATAGCAACGCATTTGTGGCTAACCTCAGATAAGACTGATCTTATTTGAGGTTGATTACTGGTGTTCATGGGCGGCAGTGGCCACTTACCATCAGATGGCCTACACGCTTGTTTGCTTCCTCCATATAACAAAAATATATAAAAACTTAGGTACGACGAAGCAAGAATTAAATTAAATCAAATTAATTAAATTGTTTTGTCATGGACGAGGCGAGGACGGAGTGATTTTTTTCAGAGATCAAGCTTATCATCGCTCAGGGAGAAATTCAATCCTAATTATGAATGAATTGGAATTGAATTTCTTCCCGCGATGTCTTAGCAAAATACCACGGCTTTGGAAGATGGAGACTATTTAAATACATCAATCGGGCGAACTGCCTCATTTGCTACTTCATTAAAAGAACCATTTATTCGAAGGTTCTTTCTTTCGCTCTAGCCAATATATCGTTAGTACGACGTACCTAACCTACTTCGGAGTAAAGTACTTCCAAGTTAATACTCCAGTCACGATAATACCACATTAGTGCCAACGGCTGCTGCAATCATTACGCTCAGCGAAACATCGCTTTGTTATGCCTCTTGACTATTGAAAGTTATAGTTGACCCGAAACGCTACTTGTCTGATTGTAAGCGAGGAGTGATGGACTTCCTGTACCTCCCAGTACTCCCTGCTATAAGTTGTCAGCTCCAAATGCTACTCGTTTGTTAAGGCGAATAGATTTATCAGTTACTTTCCTTGCGAAATGCTTAATTGGCACCACACAAGGGAAGCACCGATCTGTTAGAGATCCTAAGGTTTTCGTGCGGAAGGTGCGTCCCCCAAAAAGCTCGAGTGCGCTGAGAAGATAACCTGCAAGCCAAAAAAGAAGACAGTAAATATAGTAAAACCATTAAAAATTCTGAATATAAAACTTAATTCATCATTTAGCCTGGCTGGAAATCAATCGCTCTTAGTAATCGCTATTCGAATCGATCGCTTTTCGCGGACAGAGTAATTAGAAATAGGACAATAATACATAACGGCGTAGAACAGGTAAACACGTATATATTTATTTATAGTATTTATACTTTATTGGCCATAAATAAGTTAAATGCACAAATGCGGACTTAATGCTTAATAGCATTACACGTATCTCAATGGATCTTCATTTTACACTCGTCTCTCGCTGCTAATCGAAATAATTGGTTTCTTGACGAGACAGATATTTTGATAACACATAGCCACTTAACCTACCCAAATGATTAGTAGCTTTTATTTAACATGAATTACAGTTAGTATGTGCTACGAAATGTAATTGAATTTTAAACCAGTTTAAGTTTTAGTAAATTTTAAACCTCAACTGAAGTTTTTCTGCGCATTCAGTTTGGACGACTAATTAATTTAAAATGGTGTCCATTATAAAATAATTTAAATTTAAGGTGGCGGACCAATTATTTTATCACACATCCACTTTATATGGTTAATAGATACCTATATTAGGTAATGCTCATATAAATATAATAAAAGGGTTTACTGAGAAGAATACGAAAAACAAATCGAGGTTGTCAAAAAGCTTTACAAAATTTACTTCAACTTTCACTCACTATTTGTAGTCGCTTCTCGCTGATAGAGCGACAAGCGACAGGACAAGACAGAGGAACAACTTAGCGGCCACATCTATCATTGTTACTATTATTTTCTGCGTACGCCCGTGACAGATGACTGAGTGGCGTTATGAAAAGACAAGGTTGATTTGATGATTGGCGGCTTAGAACTTGTGTTTTGTAGGTCAGTTACCGTTGTGTAAATTAAATACGTTTATAACCAGATAACTAAGATTATCTTACTTATACTTATTAAATGCGAAAGTTTGTTAGGATTTATATGTGATGGTCTTTCACACAAAAACTCCTGATGCAATGTGGATGAAATTTAGCACACAGTTAATGGCCCAGATTATACAATACTTTTTACCGTAAACCTAGTCCTAAGTGAGCGAAGACAAAAAAAGTTCGTCATTAATAAACACAATGAAGATAACTGATTCTTATTTCAAAAGAGCTATTTTCTTAGTTCATTAGTTGTTTAAAGGAGATTCATATACAAACTTCTACTTTAAAAATTAAAGACTGGTTATTAAAATGGCTTTGTGTTAGAACCAATTTTGTTAAGCAATGCAAGCATAAGAGGAATAGGAAAGGAGATCTTTTTACGTCGGCCTTAAATTGAAAAACCGTGCTCTGTCTAAAAGTAAAAAAAATGCACACGTATTGTCTCATAACAAGCATAAAAAAGGATTAAAAAAGGAAACCCTATTGTGTTACCACATGCTGACATCATTTAGATGTATTGTAGCGTACAAGTTTGTGAATCACCGTAAATATTAACTTCTTCTTTACAAGATAATATTAACGCCTATGAGATTAATATCGCAACGTATAAACAATATTTATAAAATCTCGCTTAAATTTACACCAATCTTAATTTTGATACATACGATAAAAACTACGTATTCATTACACGCAACTACATTTTACTTAACGCCTTAAAATAATAAATGGTATTTTATCGTACTCTTACGTTTTGCTATGATTTTTTATCCAGGCGTTACTATTTTTTTCTTAATATGTTACTGGTACTCACGATATGCGATTTTGAATTTCTTTTTGCCGATATTTCGATCCAGTTACATGGTTTTTTTCTTGTTACAGGGAAAAGATAAAAGTAATCGAGAAGATCTGAAAACCGACATACAGCATAGAAAAGAAACATTTTACAGGGTATGTTTACAATTTTGTTTTATATTAATATATATTTAAAGAAAACAAATTAGTTATTTTTAGATTTAATAAATTGTAAGTAATTCGCTACGTTATGGAATTTTTAATGTGCATAAATTATGGTTGATAATTATCCATACCAAGTATAGATAATAATATGTACATATGAGAAATTATTTTGCGAATCCTTTATTCAAAATTCCATTTTGAAAATTGTTATTTCTCGTTCAGAATGAGTAAGAAATATGTTTACAGCATCACTATTTTTCTCCTAAAGAGTGAGCAAAAATGAGTATGTAAGTATATTTTATGCAAGGCGATGACGCCTTCTCAATTAATTACAGAAACAAATTAACGTAACTTCTTAATCACGGAAGATATCGTGGAAATTTTAATGACTAATCATACTAGGAGTTGCTTAATGTAACTCATCGAGTGAAACGTTGCTACAAAGATTTAACTAACTACTAGTACTTACTTTAATAAATACCACAAATCAAAAAGGATAACGAAAGCATCGTTGTTGTGAGCAACACTAAGAAATATTACACTAAAGAAAGCTATAACAAAATATAACAAACAGGTATATAAGTTTAATTGCCCTTACTTTCTTTTAGACTTAAGTGGATCCAGTGCCTTATTACGTTTCCTCAAGACAAGCATGATTTTCGTTTTCGCTACACATTGCAACTTACACTGCACGTCTACGTCTTAGTTTTCAGCTACACCTTGTAATGTAATTTGCATTAATGAGTGAACACGTAAATAATTGTTTTGGCGAATCGTAAGAACTTGTACTAAGGACAGGGATTATAGTTACAAAAAAGTTGGTTTAAAAAAAATTGCCGCCATGAGATGCCTGGCAGATGTGAAACATCGTGTTCGTGCAAGTAATATGCATAAAAGACAAGATTGCTACAGGAACGAAACATATAGCATAATGAAAATAACGCCACCTACGAACAATCGAAGTAACACCGCCGCCAACTTAGTTTTGTTCGATACTTAATGTTTCCGACAATGACGACAGATGGCGCAAAAATAAATAAATGCAAGCATAACGATGCAAACAATTAGGTTAACATCCGCCTATAGATGTTTCACCTCAAAAATTGTTCACAGGAGGCACCGTCAGACGAAGACTCGGCGCATTCCTCCGCGCCCGCCTCGCCGTCACCACAACCGCTC
>DWNE01005950.1:0-13501 GCA_018249875.1 Cecropterus toxeus | reverse complement strand
ATTAGCGCGTTCAACCAAACAAACAAATTCTTTGGCTTTATAATTATGGCTTTAATATTAGTATAGATTACATACTAATGAAATATTTAATTGAATTTATGAAATTTATAAACAATACACCATCATTTCAGATTTCTCAATATTGCGTAGATATACGATTAAATAAGTGAACACTAAAGTTGAAACATTTTTTTACTACATATTAGCATCACTTTTAATCAATAATTATACCAGGCAATAAGGACATATAAAAGTTATAAATACTAAGCGCTAAGTCTTTCTTACCCTTTTCAAAGTCGTAAACATACCTACTTATTATCGGATAATTGCTAAGAATTCTTGTCTCGATACTAGAATCGTAAAGAAAAAGCTTAGCTTAAAAGGCTGTGCAATAAGCTAAGAAATTATATCCGTTTTTTCCTCACATATCACGCGTATACTCACAGTAGATAAGTATAACTTTTACCAACGTAATGCTTATTAAAATTGCAACTATTATCCTAATATATTAACAAAATGTAAGACCATTTTATAATCTGAATTTACAATACAAACGTACTGAAAATATAAATCCGGTTGGATTAACTGAGGCTTGTAAGGAAATACTATAATACATTCTATTATAGAACGTATGAATGGACTAATATGGAAACCGACCAATTCAGATAGCTACCGTTTCGAAGTCAAGTAGTGTAACGTGAATAGTAACTATGAAAGGGGAGGCAATTGTGCATTTACGCGTATTGTTCCGGACGCATTCATGTTTTACGTATCCGTGATCAATTTTACGTATCATCGGATGTTCTCTCAAATAAATGTACCCGATTTCGACGAATACACTCGACCAGAAATGTATATACATTGTAACACCGAGCAATTTCTCATCTCATTGCATCTGGTATGATTCCAAGATTATCTACTGTAAACAAAGCTCTCTCCTTCAACTATTATAGGAATATAATAGACATATATAGACAGAAATTTAAGAATATTATAGACCTATCTTATTCGGAGATGGTTATAGACACATATTCTTCGAAAGGCTTCGGAGTGACTTACTAACTTCGGGTGGACAGTATAAAGTATTTTTGGTACAATATCAATTTGGGAATTCGTTAATTCTTGCTCGTTATGTACATGGAATTAAAAACCGTTGCTCTTATAAACAACTGTAGAAACTAACATAACTATTTAGTTTTAAAATAAAATAATGCTTCATTTCGCATTAAGAATTCTCACATTCATTCGTCATTTTCCCCATTGAAAAGAAAGTCATCAAAAATTTAATTAATGTTTCATTACGAGATCGCGCGGGATAATTAAGTCGATCCGTTCGATAGTGATTGCAAATAAAATCTCTAAGGATATAAAGTATATTTCTGTATTTATTAAGGCGTGTGAGTAAAGTGTGGCTATTATAATCACATCACGGGCAGTGGTTGGAGACCACCTATCGTCAAAGGATGCCGCCGGTCGTCGATTTTTGCAACCTTTGTGGATGCATGTTAGCTTCTATTGAGTCGAGTCAGCCACGAGAAAAAATATGTTCGCTCCCCACAATAATTATATTAATATAGTCAGAGAAAATTCTAGCTTATTAGCTTGATGTGCCAATAATGGTAGTGAACTTAGATTAGCTACTGGATACGTCGTGACTAAGATGACGGTATGAAAAACCTTGATAAATCTTATGATACAGTCTTAGAAATTTAAAAAATGAATATAACGTTACTAGATTAGTTGTTTAAAAAAATACCACACACTAATACCACACGAATTGACCCAAATCCAATCTAAATTTGACAGCATTCTTTGTAGGAAAAAATGTAACAGTGGCATCTTCCACTTGTGGAGGCATTTATAGTTTATCAATTTCAAATAATTCCTCAAAGAAACCGCCACATGTAAGGCCCTAGACCCCTACTGGGAAGCACCGATCAATTAAACAACATGTCAACAAGTATGTCCTTTGATAAGATGAAGAACCGAACGGAATTGTATGTTGGTCGAAAGTAAACCATAACACAAACATGTTATGGTTAACAGTTGTGATTACGGAAAACAAAGTATTAGAAATTTTTGAAATTTCATGTTCTAGGAAAATGGAACTTATTTTTTAAAACGTAAAGGTCATAATCGTTTGGGAATTGAACCTTTTGTGGTCAGGCTGGACTCACGTCGAGGTTCTGCGAGCGATCCCCATATTTTTTGTCGGACCACGTAGACGTTGCGGTGCCAAGAACCCATGTTTTTAAGTGTTAATTTTATGTTCCCGAAATATTTATGACGCATAACGTGTCCGTAATAACTCTGCTATACAAATGTGGGTGGTTCGTGGTTCTAATGTATCACTTCATTATGAATCTTAGAAAATTCATACAAAATTGCCTTAAAAGTTAACTTGGAAATATACTGTTAATAACAATTTATACCACATGAACAGTTTATAAAACCTTAACAAAAATCTGTCGGATAATGTTAAGCTCAAATAATACTAACAATGTACCGTAAACTCATACAGATTTTTTTATCAACAATTCACTGACTGAGTAACCTACATTCGCGATAAAATAAGCGTTTCATAGCAAAACAGGATCAGTCAAATGCACAATCGACGAAAGGTTCACAATAAAGGAACCAAAGGGGCCTCGAGTGCACAATGCGTAATAGAATTCGCAAACATTGTAACACTATTAACGCAAAAGGAGGCGAACTTGACAACAAATTCAAACATTGTTGGTAAAGCTAATCGTCCGGAAGCATTGCCGATCATGCACCATTCTGTTACTACAATAGGAGCTACCAGGGTGGCATATTATGTAAGGTCAAAAAAACATTCGGCAGTTCAGTAGCTGTACTCACGTGTTTTATTCATAGCAAACGCAAGACCAACTTCGCTAGAACATAATCACATACTAACATAAGATAGAGACACCGTAAGGCGAAACGTATAAAATTTTCTCACAATAACATAATCGTGTTCCGATTCGTTCAACCGCCGCATTCGTGTTAGACGAAATTGAAACAGAGTCAATCATTTAATGCTAAACGTAAGAGGCAAACCGTGACCGTATAAATGAAGATTTTGTTATTCACCACTGGCATTTCTATGTCAACTTTAATTAGCAATCACATTTTCATCAACCTTCTAAGTACTGTCGGGTTATCATCGGCATTGTTGCTTCGAGATTGGATTTCCTAAGTCCATTTTTGCGTTGCCGAATTTCATTTTCAATTACACTGACTCAGATTTCTTAATCTTGTAGCTCATCTCCGTTGCGTCTAAACGAAGAAACCGATGAAATTGGTAAATGACGACAGTATTGAATTTTTACTAACCTTTTTTGTTAATATAAACATTGTTCGAGAGTCTGGAATTTTTAAATGCTTCTCCGCCCTCTGGTGGAAAATTTGCTTCTTTGGATTTTATATGTAAATGTTTCACAAATAGCTTATTAATTTTGTCTTCACATTTTTATGCCCGCGTCGTGTACCGGCCGCGTTTATTGTCACGGATTATTGCTTTAATACTGGCACTGTGTGCTTGTGCCATAAGAGAAAAACGGCCAATAAAAGTTACGAATGCAATAGGCGTAAAGATATTCCAGCCGCATGTTCGCCGCAACGCGCAGTTGAAATGGGGATGGTCTTCGCAATTACTTACAGAATACTATCTGACATTCCACATACTTGCCGAATAAACACAACGGAACAGATTTTATGAATAGAAATAACTTGCAACGACTACAACTGCTATAAATCAATATCGATTAGACTCGCAAACGGTTGTCAATTAACTCGAAAACATTACAACACGGAGGAATTGGTATCAGTAACAAAATTTTTCACAGGTACTTGCTAACAGTGTTACAGTGATAGTTTAAAATGTTTGAAGTCGATATCGTGTTGTGTAAATAAATCGTAAACCCCGTTTTCACAATCATAATATGTTTCTGCCTGCAAATCAATTTCACGTAACGACATTAATGTGGGTATAGTAAAATTTATATGAGCCTTTACGTCACACCACACACTGCTTTCTTCCACATGAGTTGCTCCAACGATAACCGAGCGATTCCATGAATCAGCCATCTCGGAAATCAACCGCAATATTGGACTTACATCGCACAATTATATTTTGTATACTATATTATATTTGATTGCTGGACTTATTGTTTTTATTATATTTTATTGAAACAAGAAACAAGCGAGAAATGATAAAGAGCTAAAATTCTTCTCAATAATAAACAAGAACTCTTCTTTTTTTAAATGGTGAATAGAATAAAAATAAAAATCTCGTCTAAGAACTGTAACATATTGACTTCAAACGTTACAAATAAATAAGTAACGTTTTTTGTAAATATAATATTTCGTTGATATAAAAATTAAATAATTTAGCCAAATAAACCTGTATTTTTAAGTTGTTGGATGGTAAATTGTATATTAGTAAGAATAAGTTGAAAACAGTTATACGACATGTTTCTACATACAGTGTTATGAAATGCAACAGCTCCGTCTTTTCATGGTGGATCCATATGAATAATGATATCTAAAGCTTTCCCTAAAATAAAGTTGTAGCACTTAATCTGCCTCAAAATGACACTATTGCCATCATTACAGGCATTAGAAAACGAAATTAATAAAAAATCAGTCGTGACATGAGATGATAAAGCGCTATCAAATTTCATTACCGACATAGTGATTCTATTCGTAACCTGTTAAAATTCATTTATACACTAATAAAATAAGCTATTGCTATCCAAAATCAAGCAACAAAGAGAAGAAATGCCATTTGAATGGGCATTAGAATTGGGCGGCACTTACAAAGGCGGTGTCACTCCATTAAGCCTTCTTCAAGCATTCGAGATATTCTGTGTGGCCCAGTCGCGTGGCCAGAGTACGCAATCGAATATCAAATCAATTCTATTATACTATCATACGTCACTTGGCAAAACCCATAATGTACTGTGTTTTACATCTGTAAACGGACAAATGATTTTGATGCATTATTCGATATTTCCAAAATATTAGTGGAAGAGTCAAACGCTTTATTAGATATAACAATTTATATTGTTTTAGTTAAGCCTTCTAAAGGCAGATGAACACTTATATGTCTTATACGTAAAATGCATCTACGAATAAATATAATAAGTACTTACACTTATTTGTAGATGCATTGTTCCTAAGAACTGAATTTTCTAAAGAATAGATAAGACTATAGGTCTTGACCCATATTTGTGATTGACTGAAATGACCTCGTGCAAGTTGTAAAGGATTTGGTAAGATTCGTACTATATAACACAAAAGCGACAAATACTACTAATTGGTTGTTGGTTGGTGCAAGATGTCAAAGCTCACCGTCCGTTTTGCCTCCTAGCCCTAAGAACAGTAGCGGCATAAGGACTGGCCATTGTGGACTACAGCCCACGGCCTCGCGATGCAAAGGGCCATGTGCCTCACAGCCGAAAATAAATTAAAAGTAATATAAAAAATCCAAAAGTTTTTTTTATGAATACAAAACTTTTTAATTTTAAATGTTTTTTGTTTCATTAACCCCTCTTGCACCACCATAGGGCCTGGCAAAATGTACCTTGCCCACATTAAGCTTAGGATTTGCGCCGCCACTACCTAAGAATATCCTTGTACCTACTACAGAAATACTCTTTAGTATAGAAGGTGAAGGATATCCTTATATTTTTATTACTCTTTATTATAAATGGTGAAATAGCTTGCTTAACTTAAGATTTGTAATCAGTAAAGAAATAAAATACTAAACCAGTTCCATTATCAAATATATAGTCAACTGATTATAATCACTAAATATGTTACAGAATGGTAATACTAATCGGACAGCGTATGATAAATTGTATGCTGGACAATGGTCTAATAAGGTATATCTTTGAAGTAGTTGACCAACCATGTTATTTTGAAACAGTTGCCTCATAATAAGTTTACCAGTTTATTTTAACTAATAACTAATAATTTTATACAGTTCAAGGTTTCTGTTACTACACAGGCTTTGAATATTACGCAAATCCCTAAATATTTTAGGGTTCCAAGGAACCTACTGAGTTCGTGTAATAATCTCATCTTTAAATACTACCGACAAAAACAGTTTAGTTATTTACTTTTTCTGTAGAGATAGGCAAAACATTTTTAAAAGTACAGATTTACAAGAAAAGTCGTATCATAAATATATTAATTTCCTGGAAAATGATTGAAATAACATTTAAAAAAGTGCATTTAAAAATCAAATCCCCACAATATACTTGTATACAAGTCTAGAAACATTGGCAGCAACATTGGAGCGTTTACATCCACGCAAGCTGTGACCTAATGTGACCTCTGATGGCGTGAACACATGGTGTTTGGCCTAGCTTTTCAAATTTCTCGTGCATTACCCTCTTAACATAAGCTTATATTACACATGTAACCTATAAATATTAAGATATAGGTTTGACTTAGAGGAAATTTCTTAAAAAAATACCTTGTTACTTGTACAATTTTGTTGTTTGTATTTTGTACATACATTCACTTGTAAATGATGAGTCTTTTCAAACAAATTTTTCAACACAGCTATACTTTTCACATTGTGTATATAAAATTGACTTAAAAACAGAATGGATTAAATAGCTTTGACTAATTTCTTTAACATCAAATTTGATAATAGGAGTAGACGTTTCTTTTTATTTTTACCGCAAATATATTAGACTTTTTGTTATTATTGTTATAAATAAGAGGTGTTAAAATTCAAGTTAATTACTATTAACAACTCTTCTTGAGTAACTTATAGTAATTTCAAAGTCAACAAACAAAAAAATACATTAAAATAAAAAACAGCTTACAATTATAAGTAGACAACATAATATACCTAATTATTTCTAAATCTATGCCATAAATATTACTGTAATTAGTCCTCACATAACAAGTGTTTTAATTACGAGTATTACCGCTGATTACTTATTAAATATCATATCTTATCTTGGTAGGTATCTTAAAGAATGTTCATTTTAAAAAAGTCTCATACACGGAGATAGGCTTTGTAAGTACGCATTTTGTACTAATATATTGCGTATACGTTCACTCCCTCCATAGAAGTGACGGCCAACTGTTCAAATTGTGGCACCGCCTTTCGGCATGTCAACGAATAATATAGGTACTGTAATGAATGGAACTGAATATTTTATTTTATCATAGAGCCGTGTTTGAGAATGCCCTGTTTGACCTCATTCCGTATTCATACAGCGTTATGTACTAATTTGACGGGCCTTTTCTTTTCTTTAAGGAATGGACCCTTTGACGTGGTCACTTTGCGCCGCCGCTTTAACTTATAGGTATTTTAATGAGCCCGCCGGAATAAAGTGGAATAAAGATTTATTGGTCTACCTATTTCATGATGGATAGGTTCAATTTCGATTTGATTTTACGTGTTTCATGCAATTAATTTAAACAATGCGATTTTATTTCTTTAAGTTTAAAGCTAAGAAAATTGTGAAGTTATAATTTGGTAATAAGTCATTTGTAATAATGTAGCGTTCAACTAGATTCTTACACTTGTTAACACGTATAAGTTCCACGTGTAAAAACATGGTCGAGGAGAGTTCTATTCTTTAACGCTATTACGTGACCTTTGCATTCTAGAACTCTATGTAGAGACAAGTTATCATCTATCTATTGAATACCCTCTTATATTTGGATTTGAAGAGTTAAGATAGACGAGTGAGCCAAGAGCTCTTGTTATAAGAAAGCTATAATAGAAAATTGATTCTTCATAACAACGTTATAAGCATAGATCATGCCGATCAAAAATATTGTGAACACAAAAATATCAAACGCAAATCGATTCAAGTTTCATCAATCATTCGATCATTATCATACAACATATTAACAATGCTCTATTAAGAAAGCAGTAGGTATAATTATCTAAGAGCGTAGGTTTGCTGCTAAATATGCAAAAATTCCGAGCTACATCTAAATGAATTGAACATCCGTTATATCAATTTGTTTATTAATAGATCGGTATAAATTATGGCAAGAGGGCCTCGGTTGAGGCATTTCGCGGGGCGGAGGGAGGCGTCATATTATGCGGGTAAAAGAGCCTGTCGGTGCCTTTGATCCGCGCCAACGCCGCTCGCGTTCAAGATGCGCGCCGCCTGTCCAACTCTGATATGAATGTGACTAAACCTTGATTATACTGGGACTGAACTCTTTATGGAGGTCACCAATCACAATCGCCGAATGTTTTGTTGTTATTGTTGGAAACTAAGCGGCTTTTCCGCTTTTTGTGTTTTGTATTTTGTACAATGTTTGAAGGTATGTAATTTGTGTCTCACGCATATGTCCGTATCATATTTGTTGCTCAAACATTCTGCTCGTTGTCCATTCCTGTCGTTTTATACGAAATTTTATTATATTGACATGCATAAAATTCCCAAAAGTGATTATTGCAATATGTTTCCTTTGTTAATTTTTTCTGTCAATCATTTTTTTTAATAGCGACTTATCTAACTTGATTTGCATTGTCATCAAGCTTCAAGCCACCTTCGATACATCTTTTAAATCGTCAGAATTTCTACGAGAAATCTTAAAAGCTCCGTAAAAGCTCTCTGGGGCAGTGATTCGCGTGGAAATTACAAGGTGCAGGCGGTGCTGATCGGTATCTGCCTTCATCGGCTCCGTCACCTAGCCGCGGGCGACCGCCGACCATCGTCGGACATTATGCGAACCAATACCAGCATTAACTTCCTTTAAATTCCTCCTTTCCACATAAACACTCGGATCTATAAAGACAATGTCATGCCGCGTTGAAAAATTAGATTATCATTAAGATGCAATCAGACTATGGTTTAGCTATCTTTGATTTTATCCGAAGGTTTAAGATTGACACTAGGCAAAGTTGAAGTTAAGAGAGCGAAAACAAACATCAAAACTGCTGTACCAAAAATAAAAACGTTCGATATTAATTTTTACAAATCACTACGTGTCGCATGTTTATGAGTAATCTCCTTTCATCTTTTCGTATTATACAAATGTTTTCTGATCGTCGAGACCACAGCGAGCCGGCTGTGACACTAAGCCAGATTTATGTTTAAAAATGCTATATAGTTTAGAATCAAATTAAAGATTTAAGACTCGAAAAGAACGAAAAGGGCTCGAGGGAGAAATCGGTTGCAAGTATATATACAAACCTCGACCGACATGGGTATGCGCCTGCGCATAGTCGACGAGTGTGACTCAACCCGGAAATTAGGACAAAAAATATACCTACAATATACATGCTGATGTCGAAACCTTTTTCTTTGTATTCTTATAAATCTTAAAAGGAGAATTCAATATACTGAAGGAATAAACCGTTACATAATACTAATGATAATAGTTTGAAAAGAGGTAAAGTTTTACGTAGAATAATTAATAATCAAGTAATGAGAAATAAATTATTTAATGAGTAGGAAGGTCTGAAGTAAGGCATATAATTATTCCTCTTTGCTAGTTTATAGAAAAGTAGGTAGATAATGAAATATTATTAATGAAAACGGTGGTTATATAGGTACAATGCATTACAAAATATGCAAATGTACTATTCATCGTCATGATTTCCCAAGTAAAATTTCCAGATAAAAAATAAGTGCCAAGACTATCGTCGGCATTCTTTCTTATCGTCCCTCTCGCTTTCTCCCAACTCTTTTACTTATAATGGTTTCTCTCTTCTTAATATTACTTAGACGAAACAGGTCATAAGTTGAAGTGACATTTTTAACAATGCAGACGAAATGTTTTCGTATGGTAATGATTTATGTGTAAAACCGTGAGTGTAAGAACTTTTTGGAGCGCATTCGTTCGTAATTTATACAGCACAGGCTTTTGACGCTAAACGTCTAGCGAGTGAGGAAACAATGGAGTATTTAATTCTACTATAAACTAGGTGCCCCAACATTGCGACCAAAGTATCCATCGAACACAATGTAACACCACATCCTGTTATTCCACTGCCCTTTCTAATTCTTCGAAAGTGGAAGTATAAAAATATGGAACAGTAAATATACAGGCAAAAACTTTAAACAAATACAGGAGTTGAAATTTACGAACGGTTGTCCGTAAAACCGTTGACGTAAAAAGAAATGTCGCCTGTAATAAACGCCGGACAGAGGGGCGACAGTTGAAACAAAAGTTATTCAGTACTTTTATGATAGGTAATAATTTCTTTCAAATTTCAAAGACAAGCAAGCTTAGAAATCAATACGTATTGATAATAGAGTGTTTTTGTCACATCGGCTCTTTATTACTTAAGTTTTAGGAAACGCGGAAATGAATACGAATCGACTAAAGCAATTATTCGTATATTTGAGTAGGTACATCTACTTAATCTAAAAGACCATTATTATACGTAAATTTAAGACATTACTTTGCAAATCCCAAACTAGCGCCGAACATTAATCTTAATCTCATCTCTTATCTTAACGGATAATCAATAAAGTCAATTGTGCCTACAATAATGAGTCTTTGAGAGCGATACAAAGTGCATTTCTCATATTCACCGACATTTATCAGCAGAGAAATTTAAAATGTGATCAATCATCAAGTGTTTTCTTTTCAAATTAAGATCAAGATCATTTGAAGAATGACTTGAATGAGACAATAGAAGAAGTCGTGACAAATTATTTATTACCAGACAAACTTTCTATAGTCGGAGTCCTTGACCATTACTGAACATTTAAGTAAGCAAGGTTTTCTTATTAATGTAAAGTTGAATTATAGTTTTTAGATAAAATTGTTTATAAATATTATCACAGCGACAGCTCACAAATAAATATGAAATAAAATCATTTATTTTGTCTAAACACCGTTTTCTCAGTTTAAAATACGATAGATCAAATCAGAAATATAGATCAAAATTGTGCTAAACGTAAAGTAGGGTAAATGACCAAATATCCACTTTTTCAAAATGCTTTAGCAAAGTTCCTACTTGTATATATTTGTTTAATACAAACCATTCAATGCAACATCAAAATTTTGTGAAATCATCTCTATTCAAAGACCATGTTTTTATAGCAGTTTCTAGTCCCAACGCGTGAGAATGAAATATTGTTATATAGAGGGTAATAAACAAGCACTTCTATCCTTATGATTCGTTCATGATTTTATTGCTTTATGGTTTGTTTCGTTCCTTAAATATAATGAGAACACGTTCGTTAAACCTTTATGGTTCTATATGATTATCGATTCCATAATTAACCACTAATCATCTGCTAAATGCTTCATCATCATCGGATAAAAGGTATATGATATGCTAGATACATTTTACACATCATAAAATATTACTTAGGCAAATTTCTAAATTATTATTAATTATCATCTCCTATTAGTAAAGTGTTGATATAAAACACTTTTTAAAACAGTTTTGAAACTGTTTTAACAACCTATATCGGACTGTAATATCAAAATGCAAATTATAAAGCGCACCTCATAATGAACACTGAATAACGAGAAGGAATAAAATGTTCTACAAATATATCTGAATATCCATCAGTAAATACCCTACTATTCTAAGTAAATATAGTTTTTTTCCGGAATGACACACTTGAAGATCAACTATCATGAATAATAGTTGATCTTCTCATTATAAATATTATTTTTACCTATATAAAAATGTAAACGATACTAAAGTATATACCAGCGAATGACACAAATACTAGGACTTTTATGTAAATTAATACAATTACTTTGCCTAAAAAATTCACTGCCAACATTGAAGTTTCAAAAGTAAGTTCTTTAACTTTTTAAAAATAACAAGAACTGAATTGAAACAGTTAAAAAGAAGTAAACATCAACAAACTCAAACTAAAACAGTTTTAAAATATAACTAGCATTAGCGATAGTATTTAAATCTCTAACAGATGTAGCTGAAAATTCCATCAAATCAAAAATTCCAAAGTGCATCCATATCGCACATAAAAAATAGACATTGCAATAAAATTCAAAAATGTTACCTTGGAAAGAATATCCTGTGAAGTAAGGGGTCATATTCAGCGTTGATACAGCCATTGACGTTGTAGACGATCTATCAGTTTCAAAGTACGATACGAAGCACTAAATCAGTCCTAGCACATGCAAAAGTCCCAGATGATCACAAATTTAGTTCGACACTGTCATAGGTTGCACGCAGACATGATTACGTAAAAGGAAACTGCGTGTGTCTAATCCGTGTTACTTTGAAGACAGCTCAGTGGCCACTGACGTGTGATGTAAAGATGTATTTCGACTCTCAAGTGTAATCTTTCACAATCAGCGGTGCAACAAAAAATGGTCAAACTGGCCGCCTCCACAGCCTTCGACACCACTAAACCTGATCGTTTGTCTCTTTCTGTTTGTGGCGCGTTTACATCGAATGGCGGGTCGCCAGCCCCAATTTTTCCTTTCAAATCACCAATTTCTGTTCCTATTAATTCGTTGAAGGTTGATTTAATGTATTTTGTACTTGAATACCCCTTTTGATGTAGAATGTGAAATTTTGTTTCAGATATATGGGCGATATTTTGGTCGGGTTGGAGCTGCGGGCACGCCGGTGTGCAAACGGGACGGCACGAAACGTCGGATCCGGTATCTTCAAAGAGAAGAGCGCTTACATTTAACAATGTGTGAGTCGCGCCTGAGTCGGTGCTGCGTGACGAAAAACATGAGGCGTGTTGCCACGAAGATCTATGCCTACAACGTTTTGTGATTGGTCAAAATTAGTCCGGGGCGGGGTTTAATGCACACTAGGAAACGAATGTAAATGTGTTAGTGTGGGTTAATTGCATTATCGCCCGTTCGTGTATGATACAATTTGGAGTGCTTTATAATTTTTCAGCACTCCTAAGTATTGCGTCGGAAACTTTTATTGTTTCAGCGGGTTTACCTGCTTATAGATCCTTAACATGCAACGTCTTATTGTATAGTGTGTGATTAGTAAAACACTTAAAACAAGTGGTAATTTTCTTGCATTTATCACGTAATAAAATTTAAATACATGCTGTTTAATTATATTTCCAAGGGATCTCGTAAAAGATAGAATTCTTCGGTTTGAATGCGACAGCGCATCCGTTAAATCCAACTCTGCTATGAAGCAGTTATAGCGTTGGTTTTTTTATAATTTGAAGGGCACCTATATTTAGACAAAAAAAATAAACTTACAGTTTCCTTACCTTAGTTCTTAAGAATATTAAATGGATAAAAACTTTTATATATTTTTCAAAGTGGGGTTAATTCATACAAAAGTATTTTTGCACGTCTACAACTGGATTAAAACTCCTTTTTTATATTTTGTCAGGTGGTAGAACCAACGTAGTTCGACCGGGGAAGTACCGCCGCCACATCTATTTCTAGCGTGAACAGTTCGGTGGAAGTGTGTGGTTGCCGGTTAACTTTTATATGAGGCGACCATCACAGTCCTCGAAAGTAGCAACGCATCTGTGATAGACTTCATATAGAACCCCTGTTCTATATGAAGTTGCTTACAAATGTC
>DWNE01005949.1:0-13503 GCA_018249875.1 Cecropterus toxeus | reverse complement strand
GAGGCCAAGTTACCTTATTTTACTGGGCCCCTTTAATTTAAAGTTGTATAATGAAAACGCGAAACAAAATTCGATCTAGATAAACATTAAGTTGAAAGAGATCAAATATTGAAGTTAATAAATCAGAACAGTGTTAATTAGATGTATCGATTTATATTCGAGGGAATTGTAAAATAACATTTGTTTTAGCTTTTGTAAGAAAAATATCCTTAAATTAATCCTCCGCTGCTCTCATGCTTCCACCACATTACACTATACTGACATAAATTAGTGTATGAAGCTTAGTTTGGAGGTCACATGCTTGCCAAGATTAAGCTTACATTAAACTTACCTTTAAATGCAAATTATTAATTGGCTGGTTAAAATCTCCGCTGTATCTCTGGTATTGCTTCATAAGCTCATTATCGTATCCTGACTCGGGAAGAGGCACCGGGCCTGCAAGCGGTAGACCCAAGTTGGTAGTGAGGTGAAGAGTTGAACGGAGCTCTGATTCTGAACCGGGGTTCGATAGATCCTGATAATGAAAACAATACTTATGACTAAGACAATCAACAGTGGTGGTATGAATTTGATTAGTATCGATATGAATTTTTATTCATGCGGAGAATTTCTTATGGATTTTTTGTCAGTCAGCAAATATGAATTATCGGACTATTTGCTAAAACTCCGCGGCATTCCGTTTAACGCTCGGTGCTGGATTCAAAAGTTAGAGCATTACAAATGCAACCCGGCAATGTCGGCCGACGTTTGTGTCATCAAGGAGGGGAGAGAATCTGTCAATGTTGTCTATCATGAGCTATGTGTACATTTTGCGCACATAGCTCATGATGCCTTATAATCGAAGTTAGATTAAAATATAAATTTTAATTAGTTTTGCTTATTTTTGAGTATTGTTAATAATGATTTTTATATCCAGGTTAATGATAATTGAAATGATGTATTCATATTTAAATTTTAAACATCGTTTAAAATAAACATCAAAAATCTTTAGAACTCTTTGTAGCACTTATATTTTAATCACATACCAAATTATTTAAAAATATATAAAAACTGAAGACGGCGACATTTGTCTAACGGAATAGATAATTTTCATAAAATGTATATCACACTAAAGGACTAAGATTAATCCATCAAGAACCGATTTCAATCTAGCTTCTTAATGATAAAGCTTATTTACAAAATGAATTACTTTAATCTCAAATCTATTTCCATCTTGATTTCGTAATCAACCCTATTATTATTTACCAAAATGCTTAGTACCACAACATAAATCTACTGGCTCGTCTTCGACCGCTCTGTCAATCTAAACATCTTCAATATTAATCGCTTTATATGACTTTGGCTAAATCTAGAGTACTTAAGCGTACTTTAGATATAACTTAATATAGTATATATTGCAGTAGTGCCTCATTCCATTATTTGACACTGTCCAGATTCAAAATGTCTATGAAGTACATAACATTGATGTTCGTTACCTTAAATACTTGTATGAGATTTTTAATAAAAAAATATTAAGAATCGGTCCATAAATGCCGGAGAAATTAATAAACATACATAAAAAAATATATACAGTCTAACATAGAACCGCCCCCATTTTAAAATCGATTAAAAGTCGTATTTTTTTTATTATATGAAAGGAGCACACGAGCATGCAGTCCATCAAATCGTAAGTGGATACTGCTGCCCATAGACCCTTGTAATCAACCCCATATAAGATCAGAGAATTACATGAAGTGGCCCACAGATGTACTGTTACCCCATAAGGACTAATCTCCCTTACCACGCCCTTCAGAATAGGAAACAGCAACACATAACATTATTGTAATAAGAGTAACTTTTTTTTATTTTATTAATATGAAGTAGCAAACTAGCAAGCAGCCCACCTGACGGTAAGTGGTTACTGCCGCCTATGGACATTTGTAAGCAACTTAGAATAAGGGCTCTATATGAAGTCGACCACAGATGCTACTTCCGAAGACTGAGATGGATGCCTCATATAAAAGTGAGCCGGCAACCACACCCTTCCACCGAAACGCAAGAACTGCTTCACGCTAGAAATATGTGTGGAGGTGGTACTTCCCCGGTCGAACTACATTGGTTCTACCACCTGGCTAAAGTTTTGCAATGTACATAAAAAAAAACAAAGAAAACTAACATATTATCAATAGTTAATCGTCATGTATTATAACATACGGTTTCTGATTATATGTGAATAATTTTCATCAGACTACTAAATTTAACGCTACGAAACATAAAAGATGAAGATAATATTTTATTCAATTTAAGTACCTACGTTGAATGAACCATTAACTCAGAAGGTCGTACGGTTCATAGGCTTCATAAATGTATATCTCTAAGAGTTTTATGTATGTATGTTTGTGTATATGTCAATTTCTTTTGCACGCGCTACATCCCAATCGGCTTGACGGACTGTGATATATGATATATCATTAGAATCTTCTTATCTTGCAGATTGACATAGGCTATATCATTTTAAAAATGGCACCATCAAATAGAGGAAAACCGGTAGGAGGAGGGTGGAGGGGTTATTATGACAACAATATGGGTATCAAATGAAAGCTAGTTAATAGACCAGTCTTTAAATATATATACTATAGTACATTTACGTTACTTTTTGACAAAACACAAATGAAGCGTTATGTATTTACATCTTCATCAACAAAAATAAAATGTTTAAAACAGTCGAGGTCTTTGTTTTAATGTTTGTAACAATGTGATTAGTTTGTTTTATATTTTTAACAACGTTGGTAACGTTAAAATATGTAAAAGTGACAGATGCTACTTTATAAATCTCATTTATAATGTTGAGTATCATTGCTATCTCCATTTAAATCTATTCGCAAGTCACTAGATCGCTGACTGGCAGTCTAGACATCCATCATCAAAATTAATCGTTGTCGTCCTACTAGTGTTTGCGTTGGCTCCATTTAGTTAATTTGTATGTGTTTTAACTAATTTAATAAGGAGACTATTTCTGTTATTAAAGACTGATGTTTAATCGACTTCTCCGTTGATGTAATCAATTTTACTTGTATATTCTTGATTATTTGTTTCTGTTCTATTATCACATGTGGTCCGAGGTTAAAGGGCGATGCTTTCATTTTAAAAAATGGGTTCATTTGATTCATTGTATGATTCAGTTTTGGCATTTTTTTAATTTGCAAGTTAAGTGTGATTTTGGACTTAGTATTGTATGATTCTACGGAGTAGTTCAACAAGTGGTTTCAAATTTCAAGTCGGCGCGTATGTAGTTATTTAGCTTAGCTTGTGACCTAGCGAAAATTAATATTTTGACACGTTAATCGTAGTTTTGAAGTACCGAATTTATATCAACACTCAACGTGATTTTGCACTTTTCGTGATAATTTAGATTTTGTTGTGATTTTGATCTAAACTCTGATAATAATGTTCTTCAAGTTTAATGATTGTTGCATTTGTAATTTGAACTAATTCTAAAAGTTTGTTAAGGTACAAAGTCATATCTCTTACAAATGGTTCACTTACCACATCACAACTGCCCTCCACCTGTCGCAATTCCAACTTCAAATCGCTGATATTCGAACTCCTGTCACTATCCTTGAATTGATCAACGCAGGTTTTACCAACATCAGTGATATCTGGTTTCTTGACGTCAGATTTATCAGACTTCCGATGACAGAGCATGACGATGAAAAGGACAATGACGAAGAAGATGGCAGTAGAGGCACTCGCTGCTACGATGATGACCAATGGGAAAGATTCTAAAGGATAGATGTAATGAATATTAGCAATTCTGCTGCAAATATTAATATCTAATTAATAATTCAATTGTTACATGATGTACCTTCTACAATATTTTTAGTAACGTGGCTTTATTACTAAAATAGTAATCTTTAATTAATCGTAAAGTAAACAATAGTAATCAAACCAAAATAATTATAAATAATTAATACATAATATGTAGTAAGAAATGAGATTGTTATAACGTTAAAGTTCCATTAAATTATCTAAACGTTATGTATTGGCAGAATATTTACATTTGCTTTATATTACAAGCAGCATACAGATAATCTAATCTACTCTTATTGTCTAAATAATTAATAATTAAAAAAAAATGATTGCTATTAGGAAGTATAAATATTGCATTGCATAAATTTACACAATACAATGTCATATTTTGCGCTTAGGTCACGTTTACGAATGATTAAAGAATTCTATCTATTATCTATATCTATTCTATACAAATCTTATTAGTAGTTTTTGAATTAAATTGTAACAAAAAACTATCCATCTATAAGAAGTAAGATAAGACTAGATTATGTTCAAATATAAATAGTACTTACTATCCGGCAAAAGTTTTATTTCAACGCTATCACTCCCATAAGCATTGGTCACAGTGCAGTTGTAGGCTCCAAAGTGCTGGGCCTGACTTTCCCGTATGATTAATGTGGATTTTGTCATTTTATCAGCTAAAGTCTCTTCCATGAAGGCGTAATCCTAAAATAATATTCAAGGAAATTGAAATTGACTTCATTCTTCGTCTTCATCTTTCGTCTTCACTGAAATACGGACGGTTTACGGTCCGACAACAGTTTGTCATAATACACAACAATAATAATATTTAACATACTATTGTTAAATGTCCATGCTTACCCACAATCGCGACAAAACATTTAACGTTTATATTTTCTGATCTTGATAATATTAGATGTATCTTGTTGAATGTGTATTGTTTTGATAATATAATGAGTTACTGGTTACCTGACCATGATAGGTGTTGATCTCTTTTCCTCCAAAAGTCCATGCTACATATTCAGGTTTCGGGACAGAGAAAGATATGCATTCAACTGTCAATGTGTCCCCTTCGATGCCATACTGCGTTTGATTCGACACTATTTTAGGTGGACCTAAAATAAAATACCTAAATTACAACGCGGTAGTTATTAGCAAGATTCCTCATTGAGGGAGGTTATGGGAGCCCCCCCCCCCTGATTGTTTTTGCTTTAAGTTACTGTTGTATTATTACTCCGGCAACAGAAATACAATATCTGTAAAAAATTCAACTATTTAGCTCTCACATTTCATGAGATACAGCCTGGTGACAGACAGACGGACAGACGGACAGCGGAGTATTAGTTATTGGGTTCCATTTTTACCCTTTGGCTACGGAACCCTAAATAGACATAATGAAATACTAATGTTCATGTGTTATAATGTAATAATAAATGCATATAGTCAAACCATGAAATTTTAACCAATTTAAAAATCTGCCCTTAACGACGACGACATCGACAAGACAACAGAACTAAATGAGAAATTGAAATAGGCAATATTTATTTGTTCAATTCGTTTAAATCACATATCAGCAACGTAAAAGAAGTAAATTAAATAAAAACAAAGTTAAAACAATCACATTAATAAACATTAGTGTAACTAAGTAGTAAGTTCCGTCTTTCTTTTTATCGTGCCAAATGATGTGGTAATATATATATTACCACGTATAAAGAGATAGACGAAGTAAATTAAATTAAAACAGATATGAAGACAGTGACATCGATATACGTTATTAGTGGAACAAAGTTCCAAGTTCCGTCGTTCTAGTTACTATGTCAAATTTATATGATAGCATAAACTCTATACCATAGGTTAAAGACGTAAAAGAAGTGAATTAAATTAAAACAAAAGTTAAAATAATCACATCGATATATGTGAGTGTAACAAAGTCTTAAGTTCCGTCATTCAACTTACTATGTCAAATTTATGTGGCAACATAATCTATAATATCATGTATAAAGACATAAAAGAATAAATTAAATTAAGACAAAAATGAAGACACTGACATCGATATTCTTTGTTAGTGAAACAAAGTTCCAAGTTCTGTCTATCTAGTTACTATGTTAAATTTATGTCATAACATAAACTCTATACCATACATTCAATACGTAAAAGAAGTAAATTAAATTAAACAGAAATAAAGACAGTGACATAGGTATAAGTTGTTAGTGGGACAAAATTTCAAGTTCCGACGTTTTAGTTACTATGTCAAATTTATGTGATAGCATAACCTCTATACCATACATTAAAGACGTGAAAGAAGTAAATTAAAACAAACGTTAGAACAATCACATCGATATACGTGAATGTAACAAAGTTCTAAGTTCCGTCGTTCTAGTTACCGTGTCAAATTTATGTGGCAGCATAATGGACCCCTCAAGTTTAGAACTTGTAATGGGGTCTTGAGACGCGTTGCGTTTCCGACTTGCGGCGTATGCGGCTAACTTTCAGGATTTAGAACAATATTGTAGAAACATTTACGATATTGTTCTTAGATGTTTTTGTTTATCCTTATTGAGATATGGTTTCAATATGCTATTGTTCGATTTTATAAAACACTGTTACCAGTTTTAACACTAAATCTTCTAATGTAACAAGATAAATAAACTATCATTTGAAACAGACTTCTTACTTGCAGGTACAATATTCTTGATTTTAACATTGCATATTTTAAAAAAGATTATTTTAATGAATACTTTATATATGTCATTATCATAAATAAAACAACTTTATTATTTACGCAAACATTTATCAGATTTGTCATAATTATGTTCAGGAAAATACTTCCAATAGATAAGAAATGAAGTTAAAATATTCGTTAAAACTGGATCAGCTCATGCAATAACTAAAGATGTTTGGATATTTTAAAATGGATTTCATAAGATTTTTTTTTAATACAGAAATAACAAACAAGCATGCAGTCGACGGAAATCTATAACCAATCTCAGATAAGATGGGCTACAGAGGCGTAGCTACATGGACTAAGAGAAGCCTCAGATGAGTATAATATACTCATCCGTCTTATTATCTGCCATTCGGTTTAGAACATCGCAATGCTTAACACTTCTGTTTATAAGAGAGAAATGTCTTTATTTTTTTGCATAGGCCTACGGGGGCACTTACAAATTGTCAGTTACATTTTTTTTACACTACCAGATATTAGAGAGAAATAAGTGTGACAACGAACAAATAAACACAGCCACATGTAATATATTTTGTAATACTCCACAACTAAATACTGTAGTAATATTCGTGAACGTGTAAATCCTAAGCCGCAGACGCGAAAGACGCAAGCATCGTTGGAAAGTTCACCATAAGTCGTGTTCGCAAAATGTTGGATCCGGGAATGGTCTTGCAAACGTCACCACTTGCAAACTAGTTTTGCCAGCGTGGAAATTCTAAAATTTTGTAGAAACGTCGAATTTTCTAAGGTTTCTTGCAAATTTGTGAAAATATAAGAATGTTTCCTTCCGAGAGAATTTCTCCCGTTTTGGAAGAATGGAGTTTCGTTGTTCAAGGTGTTAATGATCCAACTTTCGCAAATTTCGTACAAGCGTTGTCACAGCTGGGATTATTTATGGCATTTGTGAAATAAAATTTCGACAATTATACAAAAAATTTCGAGTGACCAGTTACCTAACTAGAGTAACCTATATTCTTCCTTAAAGTATACATACAAAAGTCACAGAATGAAAAATAGAGTAATCGTTAAATTTGGAAACATCTGAAAGTTTAACAAAGAAAATATATACAAAAATTAAATATTTCTTAAACGTTTCACTTATTTTTGCTGTATTTTTTATCATTGGTTCCGATTGATATTTCGATATTTTAGAACATAGTTCTTAATTTAAATGTATTCAATATTCGTTTACACATATTTCCTGTAAGAAAAACTTAATAAAAAATGTAATATAAGTCAACATCTTCTTCCTTCTTATATCTTAAGGGTATACACAGATAAAAGCAGTGCGACTCGATGTCGCAATGTTACGCGTCATTGACGGTTGAGCGTTAGGTCAGCACGTCAAAAAGTATAATTCTACCTAGACTATCTTTGAGCAAACGCTGGAATACGCGGTGCGTTGTATCACGCAAATCTGCATTCCTACGGGCAGCATTGATTTTGGTGTTGCAGCATCGCAACATATTTATATGGATTCTACCTTTAAACGTACGTCAAAAACGCATACCATGAAGGCCACGAAAGAATCGCTGCAAGCGCCAATTGCTTTGTGTTTGCAAACGTTAAAGACAAGTGTGTCTGACCTTAGGCCACAGAATTTCGCAAAAAAATATGGAATATTTGCCTAAATTCATTTTACATTGATTTGCGCCAAGAAAACGTTACGCGAGCGGTAAGACGTAATAGCATATTAATATAGCATCAATAATAATTGTAAACTTACCCTTAACATAAACCATTGCCAACGCTTCTATGTCCTTGAATCCATCAACACTTGCTCTGCACCAGTACTGACCAGCTGTCTGTTTGCTTACTGTCACTGTCAGATTACTCGATTTGCCAACTCTCTGCGAACAAATATGCTCTATGATACCTTCAATAGCACTTAACTCGATGAACTCGTTCTTGGTTAATCACGTTACTTATCAAGAAAGATCGACACAGATCATCGACTCGCTGTTTATATTGGTTTATATTTTGTTATTCTCTAACATATATTTTTTTTATAATCATCGAGTAAAATTGAAATGCGATGCGAGTTAATGCTCATTTTAACTTCCAGTCATCAATATGATTAATTGCTACGAAGACCATTTTAATATTTTACCCTTTCTCAAAAATACCAAAACCACAAGTATCATCAGAAGAAGTTACAAGAACTCAATATGAAGAGGAAAAACGTTTTCTTTTACTAAGATGTTAGGAAGAATTCGCAGTTTTAAAGTATTAGACTAAATCTAACATATAATGCCATTCTATTTACTAGTAAAACACACTTTCTTTAATTTATTTAAAACTCTTAATTATAAATCAAAGTAAAACATTCTTTCATCGTCCATTTTCATTTAAATTGAAACACTATTCTAAGCAACCAACCTCGTAGCGAAAACTCAGGAACATGATGTTGTGGGTAAACTTCATTACGTTAGCTACACGGGAGGCTGCCCTTCCACACGTTACCCTCCATTAGTTTCTATCGCGCCCATCAAGTGTTATAAAGCAAGGTTCGAGATTGAACGCCGTATTAACATTCGATTTACCGTACTTTGCTAGCTTCGAAGTATTTTATGTTAATGAAGGTCTAAGTAGCTTTTTACTTTGTATATTCTAGGAAAGATTTTTTCGTGTAAAGGCGATAAGTTTTTACTCTACGAAAAATATATCTTGGAAAATAAGGAACATCTAAAATCTTTCTTTTTTTTTGCATCTTTGGTCGTGGGTTCGATTTAATCTTAGAAACTGCGAAGTAGGTTTTGATAGGACATTCACTAGTAAGTGGAAATAATTTTTCCTTCTAAAGATTGGAAATATTTTCGTAAAATTATTAAGATTAGTAGAGTATTTACTTCAAGCATCTATACCTATGACGAGTACAACAGTTTACTTCTTCCTAACTTCTATTAACTTACTTATTTCAATTATACAATTGATACTAATACATCACTAATTACTTATATTAACAAAACCTGAAATAGCTTACAATAATCCTTTCGTTTTCATACCGCAGCCACACAACCTTCGGCGGTGGGTGGCCTTCAACAAGGCAACTTAGAGTGACCGAAGTTCCTTGATCGCCTTCCATATTCTGAGGCCGAGTTTTAAAGGTGGGAGGATCTGAAACAAATAGGATTAAATAGAATCTCCAAGTACAAGATGGTAAAAAGTTTCATATTGACTGTTAATAAAAAGTAGGAGCCTTTTACTTCACTTTGACAATAAGATTGGGCCCCTTTTGTCTAGACGGTTTTCTAATATTGCCTTAATTACTTAACAAATCTTTATCTAGAAACTTGGAAAATCGAAAAAATGTTGTAATACACCCAATTTTTTTGATGTAATTAGTTTACGCCCTGATCCATCGTTGATATATTTTGCGGTAGTTGCTTTAATGGCTTTTGATCAGTAAATCTAATCTCAGTTTATTAGCAAACTTAAGAGAATATTTTAACTATCTTCAACATTTTTGTTTAATATGGCAATAGCAAGCGAGCATGATGGTAACTGGCCACTTCCGCTCATGGGCATCTGTAATTAATTCCAGATAAGATCTAAGTCTTACCTGAGGTTAGCCACAGATGCGCTGCTACCCCTTTTTTACCCCTGGGGACGAACTTAGAAAGCCTCGGATAAGAATAACTTACGCAGAAATACGTAGTGTTACGCATTTCGCATTTACGCTGTTAAATACCTGTAGCGGTGGTGCTTCTGGAGTCGAACCGCGAAGAGTTCTACCACCTAGAACTACTCGTCAGATGAATAGTTTGCCACAAACATAAACATAAACGTAAACTCATAGCCCCACAGTGGGTTTCTTTCCTGTCGTGGGTGCCATGGACACACAAAGACGAATACACAAACACCCAGACCAAGAACAGAAATCTAAACTCATCATTCACATTTCTGTCTAACCGGGAACTACTGCATGTTAGACCAGTATGGTGACCGCTCCGCCACGCGGGCCGTCAAACAGAGAAGTTGGTTACATATTCTACATCTTCTGTCTAATGTCTATGTAATATTTCAGTATTAAGATATCAAAATACATGTTACAATATACAGTTACAGCCGTAGTTCTAGTGTACAAGGCACAAGAAATGCGCTTACGGATCTGATAGCAATGTGCTTCCGGATAAGCTTGCCTTCTATGAAACTAAAAGGGATTTCATACGAGAAATGAGACACTAAATATGCTTGCTTCTCCGTTGAATCTGCATTATGCTGCTTTAAATGCAGATTAACATCTCGTCTTACTAACATTATGCTATTAATGAAATAAGTCATATTGTGAAACATATGAAAACAAAATTCCAACTGTTTAAACAGTTTTTTTTGTTTGATATTTTATCTATTTATTAAACGCGGTTTACGAATTTTCTTCAAAATAGTAATTAAAAAGTATTATAATATATTTGGAATGTTCTGTTTAGTATCCTTCATTTGATATCCATATTATCATGATACTAAAAAGTCCCCCCTCCCTTACCTAATTTACAGACGCCATTTTTCAAATTACTTATGACACTTTGCAAACTGAAAGGATTTTAATAATATGTCAAATGTCATAATCTGTCATGCCGTTTGGGCTGTACCGCGTGACAAAACATTAACATACATAGATACGCTCAAAAAAGTTCAAAAAACACTATCCTCATTCTGACGTAGTCGGAATGGACATACATACAAACGTACATTCACACATACATACATACGCTCGAAAAACATTACCTCCTTCTGAAGTAGTCAGGTAATAATAAAAGTCATAGAAAATAAATTTTGGTCGTGATATTTATAATATGTAGATCATCATGAATTATGTAAAAAGTTTTGATTGACTATTAATTTGTAACTGTATCACTAGCAATAGATCCGACAAACATTTTTGGTACGATTTAATATTAGTTTTAGATTTATTTTTTTATAAATATGGAGTAGCAAACGAGCAAGCAGCCCACCTGATGGTAAGTGGTTACTGCCACCCATGGACATACTCGTATGTAAGCAACTTCGTATAGAACAGGGGTTCTATCTGAAGTCGACCACAGATGCGTTGCTATTCCCGAGGACTGAGATGGTCGCCTTATATAAAAGTGAGCCGGCAACCACACCCTTCCACCGAAACGCAAGAACTGCGTCACGCTAGAAGTAGGTGTGGCGGTAGTACTTCCCCGGTCGAACTACATTGGTTCTACCACCTGTTAAACTACTGCTTAATACCAAAGTACAACTTTACGATATTGCATTACAGTAATAAAATATTTGAATTCCATTAGTTAATGTTATCAGCATAAAATAAACTAAAGGAAATTGAAACGTTTGAAATAAAACCTCCGGATAGCCATTACCATAATTAAAAGGATTATGAGAAAAATTTCTTCCATCCTTAGAATTAAATTGAAAATTCCGCTTAACTTGCTAATCGGTTCCGTGTTTCAATTGAGTCAATTTCTTAATTAAATTAGTTGATGTCAGACTTTATTTCTGGAACGATAAGTCTCTTTTCTAATTGGTTATATTAACATGATAAATTAGGATCCACTTAACGTTTGTCTCTGATATTCCCGAGTACCTTTAAAACTTTCTAATCTTTTGTAGTACTCTTTTTGCAACTACATTATTATAAAACGCTTTGACACGAGATTTTCATTTCAGAGCATAAATTAAAATATGATCAGTAAATCTATGATCATACTCCACGATAGGGACTTGGGCTAGTCCAGAATATCCTCCCAGTTCGACCAATTCTAGACTTATATTATGTCACGATTGAGAACTCGTAGCTAAAATCCAAGCATCTGAATAATGATCTTACTTAGTTTATCTTACAATGTTTTATCATACCGGCTTATTTTCCTATCTATTTTTTTGTTCATAAACAAACATTTCCATTCTACGGTGAAGGAAAACATCGTGAGGAAACCTGCACATCTGAGAGTTCTCATAAAAAGAGAGTTCTTAAAGGTGTGTAAAGTCTACCAATTCGCACTTGGCCAGCGCGGTGGACTATGGCCTAAAACTCTCTCACTCTGAGGGAAGACCCGTGTCCAGCAGTGGGACAATAATGGGTTGACGAGAAACAAACATTTATATATTGCTGTAGTTAACGAGCCATCTGATGGAGTAAGTAGTCAACGTAGTATACGGACACTTGCAACACAAAAGAAATCGCCAATGCATCGCCAATTTTGAAGGAGAGCCCTTTTTTCACCTTTCTGGAAGAGCCCCATGTCATAGTTCTCAGGAATATGTTAATGATCACATTCCTACATATCGGAAACAAAAATTCAATATATTTTTAAAACATTTAACCCTTAATTAGTACAAATATTTTTATATTAGTAATATAGTTTGTTATAAATAATTGTAAACCAATTTTGTGGCTTCAATTATTATCACTTAGGTTATTCAATATTTATACAAAGCGTTTATGTCGGAAATTAAAACCACAATGTATTTTATGTATTTACTTTTAATTTGCAAACAATTAATTTGTTATTACCTCAAAAATAGTAACTTTAATTTTGCGTTAAAGTTATTATTTTAGCTACTCTGATATAATACTGCTTCCTTTTGAAATGTTAATGTTTATGATATAATTCAAAGCTAATTTGGCCTACAAGTTTTACGAGATAATAAAACAAAGGGCGAGTCATAAATGATAGTTTAATGCTCACAGAATTAGACCGGTCGTAATTCCAACAAATATAATACTATCATATAAGGCATGTAATAAAACTTCATGTTTGTACAACATGGCAGTTGAACGTTTGCTAAAATTATGATAAACAAAAAACCCGTCTGCTTAAAACTATTTTTGTGTTCTAAAGTCTATATTCTATTTTTTTGTTCTATAGTCTAGTCTATGTACGTGTATATATATATATACACATACATAGATAATTATTTGCATTGGTCTATTTATTAGCTTTCATTTGATCCCCATATTGTCGCAATAGTTAAAAAAATCTTCCCCCCCCCCCCCCGTT
>DWNE01005948.1:0-13504 GCA_018249875.1 Cecropterus toxeus | reverse complement strand
TGTCCATGGGTGGCAGTAACCACTTACCATCAGGTGGGCTGCTTGCTCGTTTGCTACTTAATATTTATATAAAAAAATTGTATACATGCAGGATGTTAAGAAAACAACGATTGCGTGGTTCAAAATACGGTGACGTCTTCTTTTGACGTAGCGGAAAGTCGCCATACAATCAACCTGATGGTCAGTAGTTACTGCCACCCATAGACATCTGTAAGCAACTTCATATAGAACAGTGGTTCTCTCTGAAGTCGATCACAGATGCATTGCTACTCCCGAGGACTAAGATGGTCGCTAGCCTGGTTGCCGGCTCACTTTATATATTTATGATATATGAAGTGAGCCGAACCCTTACGCCGAAACGCAAAAACTGCTTCACGCTAGAAATAGGTATGGCGGTGGTACTAACTGGTCGAACTACAATGATTCTACCAATTGGTATTTAAAAGCATAGTTTATAATTTTCCTGCACGATTATAATCGCAAAAGACATAACTCAGTTACTATGTACTATTTGTATTAAATTTCTTACGAATTTTGTAATAGCTTTAATCTCCCTGGTGACACTAGACATTTTCTGGACAAAGCTGCTTCATTCACGACCTCATTTTCCCTTTTCATAAGGCGTGATTGATGTCAAATACGCCCGAGTCCAAGAAAAAATAGATTATCTTGATTTTTTCCTAGCACACTTGTTTCAAAAAGATTATTTGGTTTAACATTATTATCTCTGTGTTTTAGAATTTTAGAACTTGCTTAGGCAAATATAACTGGAAGGTGTTTAACTAAACTATAGTCTGATTTATTAAATGATCACTTTTTTATCAGATTTAAGTAGCATACGAGCGTCTACTAATGTTAAGTGGTTACCGCCGCCCATGGATATCTACTAGAATCTTCATTTAGAACGGGGGTTTTATCTAAAGCCGATTACATATGCATTACTACTCTCGAGGACTCGATGGTCCCCTCATATGTAAGAGATGTAAAATGACAATGAATTACAATATTTTTTGCAAGAGGTTCAAATGAAAACCTAAAGATTTGTTATATAGATATATCGTAAACCGTATCGTAAAATTGAATACTGTAACTTTGGTTTCATTTTAAACACAAAGGTAAAATATGCTCAAAGTGCAAAGTCTATTCAAAACTTCAAATGTCGTTTTTAAAATAATTTAAAATGTATTTATAGTCCGAAAAGTGGTTAAACATTTAGTTTTTTTAATTTACATTATGTTTTTAATTAAAAACGTATAAACTTGTATACTTATACTAATATTATAAAATGAAATAATTTGTTTGTTTGTTTGAATTGAATAAGCTCCGAAACTGCTGGACCGATTTGAAAAAATCTTTTACCATTGGAATCTTATATTATCTCTGATAAACATAGGCTAAAAAAAGGGAACCGTTTGATTTTTTTTATAATGTAACTCAATGTATGAAAACACTACGCGTAGCGAAGCACGTTCAGCTAGTATAGAAATAAACCTTACACAATCTTACACAACAATCTTAATTCGATTGTAACATAACAAAATGTTTTGAGTACCACTACACATATGAATACGTCTCCAATCCGCTTCTAATCCGGGCTTCCCGAGATAGGTGAGCTTAAATTTGTCTTCGTTACGCTTGATTGAGGCAGAATGTGGCTCTCCTCTAGGATTATGTAGTTCATCGGAACGGTCTTTCCCATTAATGACGTGGTCAATTTATATAAATATATTTTTTAAATTGGTATGAGATCAGAATATGATATTAGACTAATTTAATAGCAAACAAATGAGGGTCAGCTGACGGTGCGAGTTTCTACTTAACTTACTGTGTCTCATCTACGCTAATTCCCACTACAGGCGGACTCCATAGGAGGCTTTCAATACAGACACCCTTTGCTTAAAGGCGGGCTCTAACCACGTACTAATTCATGTAAAGAACTTGTGAAGTAAATAAATATTATTTCAAAACAACATAATTATATATATATAAAGACTTATTTTTTGGAACATTTGTCCCCGAAAAAACAAACATTACTGAAAAAATTAATATCATTAAGTTTTTAACCGCATATACCTTACAATATATTACAACCTCTATTTAAACATTTTTTTTTGACTAGGTTAATTCCACGGTTCCACCCGCTTCAGGTACATCTATCACGATATTGAGCATGCTGTGTTATCTAATGTGGACTTCGATTGCGTTTCTTAAGACATCCTGGAGACCTCCACACAGCGCCGAGGACGGCCACCGGGGAATTGTTAGTGCGGCAGAAATCCCACAAAACCTGGCGTCGCTCCTACGGCGTCAGGTACCTTTTGAAGGTTTCCCTCGAGAACAAAAAAAGAAAGGTCGTAAATACCAAAGTATTTTTGTGCCAAATTTCAAATCCAACCAATAGTTTTTGCGTGAGAGAGTAACAAACACGCATACATTCTCACAAACTTTCACATTAAAAATATATATCATGATTATTTTTAATGATAATTATTAAAAATATATATATGACTCTAGTACTATTTTCACTTCAAGTAGCCAGGTTTTATAGGTTTAGAGTTGAAGGAAAATACGTAGTTATACAATGTTAAATATTATTAATACTAAACTAAGCGTGAATATAACGTAAATGTGAAGAGGCTTGTATCTTTACTTAGTACATAAACTGTTGTCAAGACGTCAGCCCCTATGACTATAAAGACGATTGCTGAAACATGTCGGTTTAGATGTTTACCCTATCCTGCCTTTACGAGGTGTGTACCTAACGTGATTTTAGTTAAAACTTCATTAGTAGGATTTCCACGAAAACTTAAAGCGCAGACTAGACAATTCGAAGATTAAGTTTAATCTGGTATATGGTAATAGAAATATTAAATTGAAGTTTCGTTTACATAATACGTAAACAGTACTTATTAAGACTTTAAATATAATCTACAAAATTAATGCATTGTGTCATCTTTAAAACTATACGCATTTTTCAAATTGGAGCACTATAAGATAATATGTGGTCTAAAAATTGTGTGTAATTCACACATGGGAGAAATAAAACTTAGTATTAATAACTAGTAATTAACATTAATGAGCATAATAGTATGAGCTTAAGTTTTGCTTTCCAAAAAAATAATAACTTTATTAAATACTGGAGCTCATATTCGGACAATTTATTTCGCATAATACCAAATTTCAGTACTTTTACTAACCAAGAAAAATCGATACCGTGATTCAGAAAGGAGTACAGCGCCATCTAGTTGTAGTGCCGATAACTGTTTTTCACATTTTCGTTTCATCAAGTTTTTAAATTACAAAGATTCCAAAGAAGTTACACTTCAAAGAGTTATTATAAATTTGACTGACAAATACTAACATGACAAGCTGATAAAAATGTAAAATTACGCAGCAAGTACATATTTTTAATTAACTTCTGAGACAATAACCTTGTGTGAACATATCCTAGAAACTTTATAACCATCAACTCAGCTTGGTACCATACGTTGAGATATAGGGGATTGAGTGATAAAAATAAAACCCAGCAAGCGAAAAAGCTGGCGAAAGCTGGTAATAATGTAAGATAAAACTTTTACGATAAACGCTGAGACCGGCAGGTGTGCTTGGCGTGGCCTAGAATCTCTTAGTTCCTAACAAAACTTGTATAACGAAGAACACTTCCTGAACTTTCCTATCAAAATATATTATGCACTAGCCGTTGCCTCGTTACTCCTACTTCAGTGAAACTACTTACTTTTTGTTTCTTTTAAATGTTTGCTTTTACCGCTCTACTTTTTGTTTACTTCTTTGGTTATTTGTGAAAATCCGGTTGCATTTATCTAAAAATGCTGTATAACAAAGTTTTTATAAATCAGCTTGTGTGTATGTATAAAACCATATTTGTTAGACATCGTGGATTATATTTGCTTAATTTGTACTTGTTGTACTTTCTATTTATGCTACTTTATTATATAGAGACTGCTGTTATGGTCTATTGCGGTGATTTCCAATGTGGTCCACGTGAGCGTGAAATAAAAATGCGGTTCCAAAAGTTGTTAGCGAGGGTCCACAATTATTTATTATTAAAATTATCTGGTTTCTCGTAGACCACTTAAAAAAGTATGGTGTCGGTGGAACCCTTGGTCGCCAGGGGGAAATCTTCAATAGGTACGAAGTCGGGTTTGTTCTTGTTTTTTTTTGTCGTAGAGTACCTTTTGAAGGAAAATAATTTGAAAAACGGGGGTCCACCGAAACCACATAAAAAATACTACCAGAAAAAATTGTTTGGGAACCTCTGGTCTATTGTAACTAACAAATAGGAGGCATAAACAATGTCTGCTGGACTAAGTGGGAACATCCTATGATGATATATCTTCATATATTGTAGTTGAAATGTAGCTTAATACGTAACTATTGTACTACTAGATGTATGGGGCGGAGGAGTAAGCTCTTACCGACATGTGGGTAGATCAATCCCAGCAGCGAGACATAAAAAAGAGTACAATCAAGGTGGAAGGACATAGTAGTTTGAACGGGGAAGTACCATCGCCACAACTATTGCTAGCGTGAAGCAGTTCTTCCGTTTCAGTGGAAGGGTGTGGTTGCCGGATCTTTTATCTGTATACAAGATGTATTCCATAATATCAAATGACAAAACTAAATACTAAGTATCATTGAGATTGTACTGATTGTATTAAAATTGACGGACTTTAATATTAACTTTCATCCCTTATTTAACCCTATTAGGGGTGAAATTTCCAAAAATCCTCTCTTAGTGCTCCTCTACACTCCCTTAGGAATCTTCATACCGAAAGTTCAACTCTCTACGCTCAGTGGTTTCGGCTGTGCGTTGTCTGTCAGTCAGTCA
This sequence comes from Cecropterus toxeus, assembly GCA_018249875.1. Lineage (NCBI taxonomy): Eukaryota > Metazoa > Arthropoda > Insecta > Lepidoptera > Hesperiidae > Cecropterus > Cecropterus toxeus. Next base: position 8,655 of record DWNE01005948.1, on the reverse strand, counting down.
TTCACTCAGTAACGCAAGAGTTTTATATATATACCTAGATTGCCTGCTCATTTTCATATGAGGCGACAATTATAGCCCTCGGGAGTGGCAATGCATCTGTGATCGACTTCAGTAAGAACCCCCTTTTCTATATGATGTTGCTATTTCAATACGTAAAGTAAACGTAAAAAAAATAAACAAGAGTTGCAGCATCATCCCTCCATGTATAATTTATCAATATTAGATACAATAAATTATACTGTTTCTATAAATATTAAACTAATCTGGAATTACAGATTAAATTTAATATCGTTTCCAACAAATCCACAAATACAACAAATGTTTCACACTTATACGATTTTGACTCCCGAAAAGGTTTTGTATATGTGTGTTTTCTATTTAACCGGATAACATTTCACACATTTAAGTCCCGTATAGTAATAATCTATCCATATTTACTATTTGCTTGTCGTATAATATATCAGTCAAAAACATAAGTGCCTCCGATATCCTAACAGTGACGCGTGTCCTATCCTGCGGTGTGCGTGACGTCATAACTCATGTCATACCTATCCCGTCGCGCCACATGCGTGAATTATATCTGACATTCTGTGCATATACATTGCCAATTTATATACGAGAAATTGTGGTCGAATTTACTGCCATATTGTGTTATTTTTTTCTGTTTTATCATAAGTTTAGACAAGAATGAACGTAAAAGGCTGCAGGCCATTCATATCCCACTGTTGGTCATGGAATTCTCGCAAGAACTGCGGGATGCTTGGAGTAAACATAAAGGCTTTCTACACTCACAGAAACACAGTAGGATTTTCTCCTGTGTCGTGGGTGCTATGGACACGCAAACACGAATGAACAAACACCCAGACCCAGAACGTAATCCAAATACATCATTCAGATGTTTGTCTGGTCAAGGATCGAACCGGGAAGCCACTCGCAACACTCGAAACACAAAGTCAGACCGGTATATTCACCGCTCCGCCACGCAGTCAAATCAAATCTGTAATTAAAGGGCCAGATATTTTCAAGTCGCCATAACTACTATCCTATGTTAATGAAATCCAAAAGAAAAATATGCTTAAAATTAGGATCACAATTTTTTTGTTTTTTCTTTGTCGATTAATTTTCTTTATAGTAAAAATTACCTAGGATTATTTTTAACACTGTAATGCAATATAACCTTTAATCGCCTATGACGTCAATTGGAAATTTGAAGTAAACTATAACTACGTAAATTAGTAAGGGAGTAGGCCACCGTTTCATAATGTAATTATGTTCTTAATAAGCCTCCAAACCGCTAAGCACGCGACAAGCTCGCGCCAAAGATTCAAGTATGTGTTTTGAGCAAATGACACATTAGCTTTTAGCTAATTAAAAGCTACTTTAGGAAGCAAACACTATGCCATTCTGGCGATGCGACGTGAAGATTAATTAACTCTTGGAAATTAAGTGTCAAATGTAAAGCGAAGAAAACAGTGACGTTTTAACAGTCGCTTTCGTTGCGCTTAATGCCGTGAATTGCGTTTCGAGAAGTTTTACGTTGTGTAAATAAAATGTTTTTGATGTGAAACTTGTATAGGCGCAGATAAGCCAGATTATTGGCGTGGCCATGCTTGCTTTAATTTATTTTAGCGCCATCTGTTATACATTTTCGTAACTATTAAGTATCGAACAAAACTAAGCGGGGTGCGGTGTTAGTTCAACTGTTCGTAGATGGCGTTGTTTTCATTTTTATATATATTTAGTTACTGTCGCAATATTGTCTTCGTAATGTAAGGCTTTTTTTTATTCATTATCAATTTGTTATTTAAACATACTAATCTCTTCGTTGTTTTTTAAATTTCTCCGTAGATTAAGTAAATTTGTTACTAGTAATTGATCATTATACTAAATCAGTGCAAAAGGAAACATAAATTTAAACATTGTCACATAATTATAAAGGAAACGTATGAATTTATAAATTTCGTATTTAGTGAACTTAGTATTTATATACAACTTGTGTTTGTATTCAGTGTCTACAATACAGGGTATTACGTTAAGCCCATTAGTCTTTCTGCATTCATGCGTATAAAGTGCGAATATTCGTCGTTTTCTACATTTTTATTATTCGGAAGTAGCAAACGAGCATGCTGTTCTTCTAACGGTTAATGACTACTGCCGCCCATATAATTGACCGTAGATAAGATCACTCTTACCTGAGATTGGCCACAGATGCAATGCTCCCCTTAAGGACTAAGTTGAAATGGATAAGTATATCACTTCTACTATACCTTTCAGACTATAAAAGGTGTAATGCATAGCACTGCTATTGTTTGGCAGAAATTACAGTACCGGTGATGCTTCCAGAGTCGAACCACATAGAGTTCTTACCCACCTTAAAGTACTTTACTACTTCTTACTTATTTTTACTATGCAAAATAAATTTAAATTGATTATGCAGTTCATAGAAATGTATGAATCTTAAATGAATTTATACGCTAATTGGTCGGAACAAACTTGACAAAAAATGGAGAATTCACTTTACTTGAAATGGTCCTTCATCTGCGCTATTATTCAACTTTTCCAGTCTGATGCATTCAGATTTTAGAAGGTTGACATCTGATGCGTTGATTTTTTAATGCTTCTGTTGGTAAAAACATGCATATACGCTCTGTTTATACATGTTTTTACCAACAATGAGTTGTATGAATCTTTAATTGGTAAACTGTAATTGGTTGCTACTTAATGAAAAGAATACTTTACTTGAAATTGTTCATCCGAACCTTATTCAACTTCAGTCTGATGCATTCAGATTCCAGAAGGGCGAGATCTGATGATTCGCATTTGATGCTTCTCAATGCGGGAAATGTATGTTTTCAAACAATAATGAGTTTCAATGTACCACATATCGTAGTTATTCCTATAAACAGTAATTGAACTGCCGTACACAACTTTAACTTGCTCGTTAGTGAGACTGATTATACTGTCTCTGTTTTTAATTTGTACAGTGTCACATACATTCATAAAGTAGACAGGCGTTGATATCATCAATCACATCTTTCACTCTGATATCCGGAATGGCGGTACATTTAGCTCCTTAATTAAAGCCTGAACAGATGGCGCGGAAGGCACGCGACGTCACATCACGTCATAGATTTCAATTAATTCCTGACACCACAGAAATATCTGCTCTGAAGTTGTAATTACGCGTTAGAACAAAAATATGAGTGAAATTTGATACATATGTGCATATCGTCAGATAGACAGATTCAAATGTCATTTTTGATTAAATAGAAGTATCATATCCACTTGGTGGTGAGTGGTTCGTCGTCAACCCATTACTGTCCCACGCTGGGCACGGGTCTACGCCAGAATGATAAAATTTTAGACCATATTCCACCGCGTTGAAAAAGTGCAAATTGGTAGACTTCACACACCTTTAAGAACTCGTTTTTTTTAGAACTTTCAGATGTGCAGGTTTCCTCGCGATGTTTTCCTTCACCGTAAAGCAGTGATAATTAATTCTAATACGCACATCATTTTAAAACCTCGGATCATCGATTGAGTGGCCGAGATTCAACCGTTAGGCTATTACTGCTCATTATTACATTAAAACCGCATATAAGTATCCCTTACATATTAAAATGGATTAATACTAATAATGTATCAAGTTAAATGAAAGAAAGGAACGAGTAATACTTGATACACAATGCAAGTAGGTGGAACTGTCTGTCACATCATACTTAGCGACAAGCGCCAACGATATCCGTTGAATTGTGTTCTGTATGGCTTCAACACGCAATGCGATGATTATGCAATAATACGCCTTCCACACTACAATTATAACGACGTTTTGATTGTAAGTAATGACCGAACTAGCTGGCATTGCTAGCATAAATGTCAGTAATGCAACGTAAACTAACATTAATAAACCTTTATTACCCATATCGCTAACATATTGAACTTTACCTTAATAAACTGCTTATTGCGTGAATCGGTAATTTGGGTAAGTGCCTTAGTAATTATTTGTGAAATTATAGGCGTAATCGTATCTTGTTTTAATTATAATGTGTGTTTGTTTATAATGTTTTAGTGACTGAGTCTAGCTAAGTATTTTCAGCTTAATATCATATCAATAAAAAAATTGGATGTTCCTAAGTCTTTGTTTTATGCAAAAAGTGCAGGAGCATTTTTTTGTGCACTTACCATGACGTAATATCACTAGTAATTTCTTTACTGTAACGATGTCCAAAACGGCTTTCTTATATATGAGGCGACCATCTTAGTCCTCGGGAGTACTGTTATATATAAGGTTGTTTACAGATGTCCATGGGCTGGAGTAACAATTTACCACCATATGGGATGCATGCTCATTTGCTACTTAATTCGTAGTATAATCCATGAGTAAATCTGGACATACATTTTAGTACTATAGCTTCGAAATCAAAGCTACTACATTTCAACCTGTTCCTCCTTTTTTATTTCGGCTAAACCCCAAGCATATCACGATACCATTCAAAATTGTAAGACCTTGTGAAGTAACGAACACATTTGAACATGTAGTATTTTACCTACTTATACTAGAATTCACTTGATATTTACGACAAAACCAAATTTAAAGCATCTTCAACAATTACGTAGAAATTAAATATGATAATGTTATCCAAATTATGCTATCAAGTAAACATCAAAACACTTCGAAATGACGCGTCTCAGCGCTGTATAACCGCTAATCGGCTTGTCAGCCGCAGCACGGGTTTGACTCCCAGATCACGTACTTGCAATCTGCATACTGACACTCTCGCCTAAAGATTTTATAGATGCCAGAACCCTCCGTGCAGGTTTCGACTGAGGAAGTGCCAGAAATATTCTGTAGAACATGGAGAAGATTTGGCGTTACTCAAGGTTAGTGGAATGGACTTTAGATTGTTTTTCATCTGATGGTAAGTTGTTACTACCGCCCATGGATATCTGTAACTTCATGTAGAACAGGGGTTCTAGCTGAAGTCGAGCACAGATGCATTGCTACTCCCCAGGACTGAGATGATCGCCTATGTGTAACCTACATTTAATTTTCTATGACTACTATTTTTGTTGTAATATATTATATTATTATTACTAGAAAAATTCTATATTTTATAATAAAATATTGGTTTAACACCGTCTATTACGTTGACACGTAGATCACCCAGTTGCAATCTGCATACCGCCTTGAGCTAAAAACTTTGGCTTGAAAAAGTGAGGCGGTTCAAGGCTTTGTCTTCCCATTTTTGGGTTAAGGTTAACGTGCTTCAAATGATGTTTTTGGCTCGCGTATTCATTAGTCAAGAGGTTTTTCAATTAACAGATAAATAACATGGCTAAAAAGACCTAATGACGAGAACGTGCATTTTACCTAAAAGCGTCATTAAACTTTTTTTACAGGAAACGTAATATGAAAGAAGACGATAAAAATAGAATCACTTAAAAAGTAGGTATAATATATAATTATGTAACTTTAAGTAAATTAGATTATAAACAGCCAAAAAATGCATTCTGTACTCATAGTTCTAGAAGCATTTGATGTTAAAGCATTGCCACTCATGGACTGTAATCAACTCGGTATGTATCCAAAGGTTCTACGTAAAGTTCATTCTAAATACGTCACTACTCCTGAGGACTAGGATAGTCGCCTCGTTTTTATTCAACCAGCAACTACACTTTTTAACCAAATGCATAAACTCCTTTACGTCAAATAAGTGTGACGGTGGTACCGTCTCTGTCAAATCTATTGCTTCTACCAACTTACAAATCGTATACTTATAAATAAAAGCCGTATACCAAAAAATAGGTGGGAACTTGGGTGTACCACTCATTTCATCATATCATTTATAATAGCTGTGCCACGCAGTTTCACCCGTGTTTATTAGAAAACAATCTATTAATTACAAAACAAACATAGCGTGATGTTATTTAGCCAAAGCCTTCCATGATAAATTTACTATTCAACACAAAAATATTTCAATTCGAACCAGTAGTTCCTGAGATTAGCGCGTTCAACCAAACAAACTCTACTGCTTTATACCTAATATATGTAAAGATTAACATAATAAGATTATCTAAAAAAATGTTATACAGTTATTAATAATGCCTGGTATATTTTTATAGAATGAAGCAAAAATAGGGCAGATCGTCAGAGGCCTCATGACAACCGCTAATCGACTCTTCAGCCGCAGGCAGACGTTGATGTACAGATCATGAAATTGAAATCTTCACTTCTACAACACAATAAATACCATGTCTTTTATCTTCACTACAACCACACAATCATAAAAATACTATAACCATATATTTTATTACAATGAAGCAGCAAACCAGCAAGCAGCCCAACTGATGGTAAGTGGTTACTGCCACCCATGGACATTTGTAAGCAACGTCATATAGAACAGGGGTTCTATATGTAGTCGATCACAGATGCGTTGCCACTCCCGAGGACTGTTCCCGAGGACTTTTCATACCACTTTAATATGTTACGGGTACTCACGATATGCGATTTTGAATTTCTTTTTGCCGATATTTCGACTCAGTTTAGTTTCGCCGTGACCACGATCCATGTAAATGGGTCGAAATATCGGCAAAAAGAAATTCAAAATCGCATATCGTGAGTACCCGTAACATATTAAAATGAATCAATTCCGCGATAATATTAGCTTAAAATCATATATTTTTATACCACACTATTCAAACCAAAACAGACCAGTGCTTAACATTGAACTGTTACAAGAAAAAAGTACTCCGATGTCGAACTACATTGGATTATATCATTTTTATATAAAACAACTAATGAAAACCTTGCCTCAGTCCACAATTTTCATATCGATATTATAAATATTATTATGCTAAGGTTTATAACTATATTATAACTAAAGAGCGTTGCTCGCTAATCGGCTTGTCAACCGCAGGCGGGCGTTGATTTGCAGATCACGTAGTGGCAATCTGGGGAACGGCGGCAGGACATAAACATATTTCTCTTGAAAAGACGTACTAAATTGAAATTTAAAAATATACTTAGCGCGAAATTATTCACATGCTTAAATACATTTAATTACAATTACAGTATATTTAGTAAAAATACATTTAGGTCACGTTAATGGTAACAGAATAGATCTAGTTTTAAAAAATGTAATACTTTTTAAAAATAACTAAAACTTTTTTTTTCTTTAGATTTATACTTAAGAATCATATTTTATTATATATTACTTTAAACCAGTATAATTTGAATATGTAAACTATCCGGGTACGTAACTGCATACCCTGGAGCTAGTTTGCTAGTGGTAAAGGGAAATGTGTTTTCTATGAAGTACTACTGTTTCTACTCTACTGTACTGGTCTAACTCCGAAATATTCATAAACAGATTTCTAAAGAACATATTTAGTTAGATTTAGAGCCAGAGAAGAAACAAAATAAACTATATTTCTCATTTTTGTACTATACGTATTCCAAATGCCAAATTAAGGAAACCAACATCCACGTATAGAAGATAACGTAATATTTTATTTATATGTCGAACTAGCCGAGGATCGTCGAACATAGTAATTAAGCCACAACGTTAAATCCACAGAGATAAATCTACCAACACGTAAAACCAAAAATCACTGACATAACACTCTTACATAATATCACAAGCTCCATTCATTACCTACACACGTGGTATTAACACGCGATGTACGGGCAGCGATACGAAAGCCTACATAAATTTGACACGACATAAAATTAATCTAAAGTCGTGACAACGAAACCGATACAAGGTGACGCTTCCCTGAATTTAATAAAGAGCTAGTACACGAATGTTGCCAGTCCCGACCAAGATTGATGTACCGAGTCCCGCATGAGAAAACAAATTAAAGAGATGTCAACTCTTCATCTTTCCATATTTAATAACTAGATGTGCCGCGGTTTTGCCGTTTATAAAAAACTTTGATACGCGTTTAATGGAAATTTTGTATATATTGTCAACTCATTTTATTATCGCACTCGTTCGGGTACTCATGATATCCGGGTTTTGAATTACTTTTTGCTGATATTTCGACCCAGTTCCATCGATCGTGGTCAAGGCAAAACTGCGGTGGCGGGGATAAACCGTTGACAAGCACTAGTGGTAAATTAACCTATCTACCTAGCGTATAGTTCGTTTTTGTTTTAACTGTTTCTAACTGTATTCTTACTCACCGAACTTTACTATATTTGTGATTTACATAAACTTACCATTGAACTAAACAAAAATCGCACAGGTAAGTCAACAGATTTTTAGAAATATTATTTTGTATTGGATCTAGAGTGGATCGATATTAATGAAATAATAAATAAATTGAACTTAAAATACGGATTATAAATATTTTTAATTTTGTTGAATTTAATTAAGCATTTATGCTTAATTAATAAAAATCAATTTTGATTTTAATACACAGCCACAAATTGTTAAAGTATACGTTATAGTATATGTGATTATGGATCATTATTATGCCACTGATTTCTTGCTCACTGATTTCCGAAATAAAGTCTTAAATCTCATTTAAACAATGTTAGAAAAAAAGCTTTACATATAAAAAATAATCCCTATATATATATGTATTTTTTTATTAATATGAAGTAGCAAACGAGCAAGCAGCCCACCTGATGGTAAGTGGTTACTACCACCC